>JAULBW010044566.1:0-61595 GCA_032358265.1 Vaucheria bursata
TCCCCAATGGCTGTTTTCATGAAGAGTTACAAAAATAAGAATAGAACAATATCCCATTGGCTGCTTTGGTGAAGAGTTATCAGAATATATGAAACAGAACATAAAGTATAGAATATTCTGGAACATGCAGATCTAAGGTATTGTTGTAGTCCTAACAGTCAATGGAATAACTATAATTTCTTTTGAGGATTGTACATAAGCATAGTGCAAATAGCAAATTATGACTCTGTAACAAATCACATAGCAAAACAGATCAAGTCCTGACACAAGACAAAATAAGATATAAATATTTTGCAGATTGTTTACTACAGAATTATAAGTTAAGAAACTTAAACTATGTAATTAGAAGTAAAACTTCTGATCACTTAGGATACAACAATCATAGTAGATAATTGATTAGTCAGTTTTTGTCAGGAGCTAAAAAACCAAATGTGTTGACAGAGTAAGGCCAGAACTAACCAGGCAAAAATATGCACAAATCAAGGACAAAATTCTCAATCTTCACAATGAATTCAAGCGCAAAACATGAAGAGCTAACAGGAAAAACGTAATGCTAAATGTTGTTGTTTCTGCCACTGAAGCGGAAACAACATGATACAAAATAAACTGCATGCATTAAGTCGAATTATGCAACATCCGGACTACTAGTACTACTACTAACAATGAAGTACTAATTATGAATATTTACTATGGAAATAATACATACAACAATGAATTTGTCCCGGTACTGGGAGAATTGGAAACTGTCACTTGATTCCAACCTGTGCAACTACATTTGCTTAAGTCCTAGCAGTTTTGAACAATAGTTGTATGAAAACGGCTTTGTTTAGCAATTATCAGAAAATCTGTCTTGTCTCATGATACTTTCATCTCTGTAATCCTTCTTGTTTGTGAGAGTTCATAATTCAATGATAGAAATATCAGCTAGTAGCATTGAGATTTTGGATCAAAATCTCAATACTTTCAAATATTATTTTACTTAGCTACACTGAAATCTTTTGACTAATAAGCATAGACACCCTAGCATCAGTATATTTGCTGGCAAGAAATGCTGAGTTAAGTTTAAACATTAATCACAATATAAGTTATTTATTTGAATTTTTTTGCAGCAACTAATTTTTTTGTTGCCAAATTTTAACTACTTTTTACATTTATTGACAGGACCTTTGGGTTATAAGATTTGCAAAAAGTTTTTTACAAGATTGGTAATAAAGTTCCACTGAAGGTTTGCTTTAAATTTCTTATAAAACCCATATTCAAAGTCCTGATAAGTTGTATATATGGAGAAATTTATGTTGAGATTCATAAAGTTACTTGGTTGTGTACATGACAAGCTAAGAAAAATAAATATCACTAGGAATCAGCTACAAATGCTAAAAAGTGTGAAAGAGAAAAGGGAAGGCACCACAGTACTATGATTGTAATGCTGTAACTGTGATAGGATAAATAAAAACATGCATATAAAGGAAATAAATAAATATATAATTGATGGAAAAGATAAACACAATGACTCTACACCATCACAATAGAGAGGCATTGCATTTAGTATGGCATATCCACAGAAAGCGATAAAGATCAGAAGTAAAAAGACAGATATAGAAGCACAGTCAAAGATCTGCAATTACAAAGATTCAATTACATTCCAATAATCCCTTCAAATCATCCCTTCAAATCAGGTTAATTACTGAAATTTAGTTCTAAAGAATATGTAAAATTTTCTGCAAGAAAAAATGATGTATCTTCCATAGTTTTTGTAATCACCAATAAATTTAAAATATTGGATATGAACTGTGGACTTTGGAATCTCTGCTAACAATTTGAGCACAAAACAAGAGACTAACAGATAACACGTAATATTAAATATTGCTGTTTCTGCCTCTGAGCGGAAATAACATAATACAAAATAAACTACACAAATTGAGTCAAATTATGCAAGCATCTGAACTACTAGTTACTACTATCCATGTAGTACTAAATATGAATATTTACTACAAAACATACAACAATGCATTTGTCTTTGTACTGAAAAAGTTTAGAACTGTTGCTTGATTCAAATCTGTGTAACTACATTTGCTTAAGTCCTAACATGTAGCTTAAATTAGTCATGCATGGCAGATGATGGATAACAATCTTGAATGGGAATAGTCACTGTAATTATAGAGATCCTGATCGTAGATGATATAGAGAAATTTGTACTCACTTTGGAATGCTGATGTGATATATAAAGCTACAAACAAGTTTGATGTATCAGGTAACAAAAAGCCTGATAGTACTGAGGATGCACCAGTAATAGCCCATGGGATAACTCGACCAAAAAAGTGTTTCATTTTGAAGATCGCATGCTGAAAAATAGCATTGAAGATTTGTGCACTGTTTTTGAGGTCATTTTGAAATGTATTTTAAAGAGCGAATGAATACAATCATCAAACTTTCTAATCATTAAGTATTAACAAGATATTTTTTAAATGTTGACGACTCTCTGTAAACCTATACTTAATATAAAATATATTTAATTATTTCTGTTGATCCAAACAGGCCTTAAAATGATCGAGAAGAGGGCCATACAGTTGAAGAAGAGTTGTGCAGGCAGTTTGAATACGGGTAAATAATGCATTACTGGAGAGAACTATAGAAATTTGAAGCTGACAAAAGATGTGTGCCTGAAAGATTGCGATGAATTTTCCACGAATTCTTGGGATTCACTCAGAACTATTTACGGTTTATCATGCATAATTTCCAATCGAGACCCCAAAACATTTTGTTTAAAAAACCTTTCACTTTAAAGATAACGTTACTAACGTTTAGAACAAAATAAAAAAACGACTGGATCCGAAAGTTTTTTCAACAAGATATTTCATGTTTTAGGAGTAACTTCAAAAAACTATTAAAATCATTGTTATCGAAAAAATTATAGTTCTTAATTGAAGAATATTAAATGGCGTGTCACATTCACAGAGTTTCAGTAATGCTTGAAGTTAAAGAGCAGTTTATGTGACATGGATCTGTATTAGGTAGATCAGAGTACTATTAGGCTTATATGTATATCGAAAAATTGTCAGCTGTTTTGTTACTGCTTCCTATTGCAGTCAGAGCAGCAATAGCACTTATAAATAACGACAATAAAAGCGCTTCGAAAATTTTTCAGCATGAATTAGCAACGGTCCAACATTCAGAAATAAATCTAACCGGCTGGTTTCAGTGTCCTGTGAGCATGATTTTTCAGCTACTACGATGTATACGCTGCTTAATAACATTGAAATATTGAATTATCGTAGGTGGACACCTTCAGCACATACTTGTACCGACGACGTCAGTGTCCAATATCAGATATTGCATTAAATTTACCAACCAGAGAACTGCCAGTCAATTTGGAATTCTCACTTTCAGTCTTTCAAAACATATCGTTCCTTGGAAACGGCGAAGGAATGATGGGTTCAGTATATACTGCTTTCTATAATGGACAAAAAGTTGTAATCAAGACTAGCAGGGAAGATCTCCCAATGTCTGAGGTAGATTTACTAGTACTCGCCTATATGTATCAATAAAAGTTTTTAGCAGAAGATGCATAACTTCATGTAATCCACTGTTGATCGTCTGTATCTCTTCCCTCTTCAACAGGAATTAGAATTTGAGCTAAAGAAGGAAATCGATATATTACAAAGACTTGATGGTGCACATATAGTAAAACTTATTGGCGCAGGCTATGTTACTTGCATTGATGCGCTTGATCCGAACTGGAAAGGAATGAATCCCCGTTTTAGAAAGGTACTGAATACCTCGTTAATACAGGATTCCATAGCACTGACATTCAATATAATTGATGCGCTATAATTCAAGTCCATTTATGCATTTACTTTGCAGCCTTTTGTAGTTTTGGAATACTTAGAAGGAGGCACATTAGCTGATGCTATGGGTATATTTTCAAGTGGTCCAACTGAAGACAAAGGTCCAAAGAAAACCCACGCTGGTGCGGATTCCATAGAATACGTACTTAGACGTCGACAATTTCCCACATTGAAAGCATTGAAGGTAATATTTTTTTAGTTTTCTGTGAGATAGGTAGAGATGCTACTATATATATTTGTACAATACATTTATATAAGCTCTTTAAAAATTATTGATTGATTACTTAGATTGGGAGAGAGATTGCTTCAGCGCTTTCATATATTCATGACTTGCGATTTAAAACTGGCTTACCATTTCGAATCATTCACAGGTACATGACAATTTGCGTAGTTATTTAGCGTTGATTTCCCTATACTTTTATGCATTTTGATAACACTTTATTTTTGAATATAATGCAATTGATTAATTTTCACATAGTTAAAACTAATGAGTGAAAGCTTAAGTTTCGACTAATTCTGATGAGCCAACCGATGACAGGTCATATTCATAATTTATTTTAGTTTTATGTATTTAAATGTCTTGCACTGATTAGATTTTTTATCCTAGGGACTTAAAGCCTGGGAATGTGATGTTTGATGGTAATGGGACAGTGAAACTAGTTGATTTCAGTATGGCTACTGTTATTGAGTTTGGTCCTGATGAGAAAACAAAAATAAATGAGCCATATGAACTTACAGGTTTGATGTCATTGAGTTGCAAATGATTTAAAAAATTTTATCACTGTTGTTTTATACCAGTTATAAATCAGTTGTGAAATTTATGCAATATTCAATTTTCAGAAATGTGTAAAGCAGGTACAACTGTTTATATTATATATTTGTTTATCATTTTTTATAAATGTATGCATATCAATCATACTAAGTTGCAAGCATGATTTTTGCAAAATGGTATTAGTTTTATGTACTCTCAATCTAGTGTTAGTTGCACACACATACACACTTATAGAAATGTTGTATTTATGCAGGCGATAAAGGCAATGTAAGATTTATGGCTCCCGAAGTAGCAAAACGAGAAATGTACAATGAAAAGGTGGACGTGTACTCATTCGGACTTTTACTGTGGGAAATGATAACATTGATGAAGCCTTATCCCCATCTTCTAAGTTATGGAGGCAGTGATTGGTATGAACTTTCATCAAATCATCTTTTTAATGCTGCTCAGTAACAAGTAATCTGAAATAGTGCAACAGCAATTATTGTCTATAAAAAGCCCTTTATTTTTCATAAACTTTCCTTAAAAGTTTGTCTTCAATGTAAAAAATTCATTTCTTTTAACATTTTACTTTTGCTTGAAGTACATATGTAACTTGAACCTATCATGGCTATTTAATTTGTCAAATGCATATTTATGTTGATTATAGGCGTGCTCGCTGGTTTGAAAAAGTTGTGGAAGAAGGTCATCGACCTAGAATAGCAACAGAGTGGGATCCTCAGTTACAAGATTTGATTAGTAGCTGTTGGGATCAAGATCCTAATATGAGACCATCTGCTAGCAAAGTACATAGATTACTTTCTGACATTATTGATAGGATGGAAATTAACGATGAAGGTGTTTGCCCCTACAACAAAGAATAAGCAGCATTGAAATTAAAATTTCAGTAGCATTTTTAATGTTTTTCTCTTGACAGCAAAGGAATAGGTAGAATAAAAATAAGTAATATTGTTTTGTAATAATACCAAAATGTATGAAGAAAATGCTTTCTTTGAGGGAGTAAATAGGGCATATTTTTTGTTTCATTAGCTCTTCAAAAAATCAATTTCAACTAAGTAGCAAAAAGCTACTAATGTCTAATATGAAATTTTAAAAAATTAGCTTAGAAACATAAAGCAAAGTCAACTCAAGATTAACAAGATAAGAACATGCTTTGATAAACTGGTCAGTATATTTTAGATGTAAATGTTGCTGCTGGTTGTATGTTATGTTTATTAAGCAGATTTTAAAATTAATTACACCAATCAAGTTTGAGCAAATTATTTAAAATATCAAAGATATGTCCATTAAAATAGTTTATTTGGACATACGGTCTGTTCTATACTTTAAAAAATGGGTTAGGTTTTCAGCTTAGTATTTTATATTTAAAATGCTTTCCTTGTAAGGGCTTCATAGAACATAGTGAGTTATAAGGTAACTATGCAAATAGTTAACTTTCATGTGCAATATATTAGGAAACAGTATATAATGCAACAAGCTGCAAAATTCTAAATTTGCCACCAACATGACCTGGTGCCTAATATCTTGACATTTTTTTTACTTATTTGCTCAGCTGTTCAGCTTTTTTAAATGAACGTTTACAAAAGAAAGTATGCATGGCTGCTATTTTGAACTTTCTCCTTTGTAGCTATTAAGTTTTTGAAAAATAAGCCGCAACTGGATTGGAAATACAAATTTAATAAACAGATAGCACAGTTCATCTAATGAAATAATTCATGTAAGAGCAAAAATCTTCATATTAAAAGATTTGTTGCTGCTATATATAACTGCTATGTTGTATATAGATTAGCTTATAAAAGATACCTTGTTCATTGGTAAAATGACACTTCATTCAAGGTCTCAAAATTTATATTCAAGATTTTAAATGTACAACTGTATGCCTTTAACGATGCATTGTTCTCAAACTTTCTTGAGACACAGCAGGTACATGAATTTCATAAATGTCAAACTAGCCAAAATTGTGTGAGAAGGCTCAATGAAATACTGTAAAGTAGTTATTTTGCATGCAACTTTTAGTACCTTTAATGCTAATCTTTTAAAAAACATTGGACTGCTTTAAAACTCTCTGAAATGCTTGAAAGCTCACTTTTTTTGACAATAAAGATTTATCAAATATTTCTATAGCCTGTTTCAAAATCAATGCACATACATTTTGAATACATGTGCATCTCAGATATCTGGAGTTGATCTAGAGAAAAGTAGGATGTTATATATTGTATCACAGTGCAGCTTAGCCCCAATTCTATCTGCACAAGTTATCTCTCCCAGAAAATCATAAGGTAATGTTTTTTTCTACACCTCAGGCATCTCATAATTTAGCTGACATATTACTGGGTTTGAATATTCAATAACTATGACCGCATTTATGCTGCTCCTTTTTTGAAATTAAAAATGAAGGCAACAATTTTCTGCACCATTTTTTCTGAAGTGACATTACTCTAACATCAAAATCTGGTTGAATTTTAATTCTAAAAATGAAACAGGTGCACATTAGCTCCATAAGTTACATGACTCTTGGATTACCATCAACTACAGCAAACTATCCAAATATGCCATAACCCAAAATTATATTATCCTGTTTTGTTTGAAGTGCCGAGACAAATGAATGCAGCTGAATAGCAAGATAATTTGAAAAATGGTTCATATGATGACACTTATTTATTTTATAAGATGCACCGTTAGACTGGTCTTACGATTTTCACTGTCAAATATAACTGAAATTTTTTATTTCATAGCGTAAAAAAATAAAGTGCCCATAAAAAAACCTGGTGATAGTTGAGTATCAAAAAATGCTGAGAGATACGATGCATAAATATTTTATGCATTTAAAGAGTTCAAGGAAGTACAGAAATCATGAGCTGCACACAAAAAATGATAAATGATGGATGGATAGTGGGTGAAAGATTAACTCATCTGATGAGTAGTTTCCAGTTATTGAGTCAAATCATGCATATTGACTTGTTACAACTTTTGCTTTGTGCCATGTTCTATAATACATCTAAGAATATCTCTGCACATGAATAGGTAAAAGTATCTTTATGAGCATATCCTAGAACTGTAAGATGATGCTATCCAATAGAGAAACCTAAACATGATGCTATTTATTATGATGATCATGTAACTATTGAAAATAAAAAGTGATACATTCAAAGTAATAGTTGCAATATAACATCGCAGCACTTTTTACAATTGAAAACAATTAAAAAATATAGAAGACATTTTTTTGCAGTTATGAAAATATGTAGTTAATCAAAATATTGAAGTGAATTGAAAGGGAAAAGAGGATATTTTTGGTAAATAAGAGGCAGTGATGTTGCTATACAGTACAGATTGGTTTGGTATTTCAATCACTATCTTCTCCATGATCATTTCCAGTTCCGGACAAGTAAACATCAGCATTTGAGTCTCGAATTGGCATGTCTAAGGCATAGAATAATCATCATTGTAAACTTTTCCATAAGCAATATTTTATGAATATCTGACACAGCTAATAATCGTAATAAAGGGATCATTAATATAGACTGCAGAAAATACATCAAGCAAATGCAAAATAAATTTAAATTATTTATCAGAGATTTATAGTAATTGAATAATATGTAAATGTATACCCTAATCTTCAAATATATATCTAACACTAAAATCAATATAATGTTATCGAATTCATCAAGCAATGTATTTTTTTACGAGATAAATGAATCAGAGGTGAATGGAAAAGCTACAACAGATTTTCAAGGCATAGTTAGTAGGACCAGCAAGTATATTACCTCTAATTTATTTCCTGGTAGGCTAGGCGTGAAGGACTTGGAAATCAATTGGACAATTGTCCTCAAAACAAACAACAGCACAACACACAACAAAAAAGCATTGAGTTTAGTAAGTTTACACGCTTTTATTGTATCAAAACAATAAATTTAATAGAAACCATCTCTTATTTTAGAAGTAATGATAAGTAATACTAATCTTGAATATCGAGCAACAAAATTCAAAGAATTAAATAAATTTAACCTTCTATATCAGCATGTTCTGTTGCACGAACTTTTGAATTATTGAATGAAGCATA
This sequence comes from Vaucheria bursata, assembly GCA_032358265.1. Lineage (NCBI taxonomy): Eukaryota > Xanthophyceae > Vaucheriales > Vaucheriaceae > Vaucheria > Vaucheria bursata. Next base: position 8,678 of record JAULBW010044566.1, read on the forward strand.
CCTCATCATAAATTGGGAAGCTAGTTGATTACCAAGCTGACAGTATGATATTTTGGTTATGAACTATCACCATAGTCGCCAGATCGAAATTTCGCTTCATCCCAAAAAGTAACTTCAACCTATCAAATGTAATCAGAAACTATGAAATGTGCAACTCAGCGAAAAAAATAGTGATAGTTTGACTTAATTTCAAAGTAACTATATTGACAATGTGAGTGCACCTTCTTTCCATCAAACGTCCTCGTACTTAAGCTCAACATTGCTTTTCTTGCTGCCAATGATTCGTCAAATTCAACAAAAACAAATCCAACCCCTGTTGAAGTCTTGGCAGCACCAGCCTCTGTAGTGCTAGGGCGGACAATATGGACAGCATTTACAGTGCCAAACGATGCACATTCAGATTTTGTTTCTTCCTCTATATCTGCTAAACCCTCTTCGTCGGCCAAGTCGTCAGCTGATAGCATATTGTTAAGGCGAAGCACACGAGTAGCTGCATGAATGGAAGGGGGAGATGTCCCTGAACTAGCCACTACGCTTCCTCCAATACCCCCAGCTAAAGCCCCATCGCCCTGAGCCATCAGTCTGGCTACAACGTCTGGCCAGCTCAGCGAGGGAGTCACCGGACCAGGATATTTTGAAGGTCGGCTTACCTATTTAAGCGATGAAATAAATTAAAAGTTTGAATATTTGTGATTTAAAACATAAATTCTTCTATTACACAGAAATTGAAAAAATATCATACTGCGATGGAAATACATGGTGAGCTGTTACTTAGAAAGTATCACAGCATACAAAGAATAATCCAATCTTTTACTTTCAAAACTATGCAGAAACAAATGCACTCTACCTTCAAGTTCTGGCCCAAAAACGGTATTCCATTCAAATTCAGCATTGCGTTCGCATCCTCAATCGATCGCAATTCAATGAAGAAAAAATTACCATTTGAGCGGGCCGCAACTACTGGATTACCAGGCGGCGGGGTTGCAAGACCAACCTAATATATTTGAAACAGCCAAAGTACAAATGAAACGAAACTTTAAATAGAACAATAAACTAATAGTAACATATAAAAAGTACCTTCTGCAGAGTAGTCCCAAGAAATTCGGCCATGGATGCTTCTGTCATTTCATTATTTGTATTTCCAACATACAATTCTCTGTAAACTTTTGTGGCAGGGTCCAAACCAGAATTGCCCACTCCAATGCTCATTAAATTAGGCTGACCGGTAAGTGCCTGCCAGCTAGTTGATTCAACGGATGGGCCACGGTACTTACTTGGACGGCCCACTTTTAAAGGAATACCCATGAAGGGTATCCCATTTAAGCTTAATGCATTGTTAGTCTGAATGACATAGTAATGTATGCCATTTTAAGCGTGCATAGAGTATTAAATTATTATAGCTATAGATACCTCCTCTCTGCTCCTTAATTCAATAAATGCGTACTTATTGCTTACACGGCACTGCAAAATAGGAGGCCCAGGTGCTATGTTCAGATTGACCTATGATATAAATTGGAAGAATTAAATGGAAGTCATAGATTTGCTGCGTTTATGGAGAATGCAGATATGTGTTGTAATAACCTGAGACATTGCTACATTAAGAAAATTGAGCAGAACAAACTCGGAAGTCCCTGGTGGGGTATTTCCAACAAAAAGTTCAAGCTCTGTTTTATCTGCAACTGTTGTCATCATTCCAGGCACGGCACCCTGCTTAAAAGAGTTCTTCCGTCATATTACAGCTCGTATTACTCACTACAATGTCTAAAACTCTGAAAGTAATTTGTACAAGAGTACAAATCTCTTAAAGATCTGATTTTAAACTATTTTATAAAAATTTAGGCCAAATTGAATTACTGAATGTATTAGATTGATAAACAAGAGGAGCAAGATGTCATCGAATCCTTTAAACAAAATATGTAAGTACATTCGATGTAAAATAGCATAAAATCATACCATACTCGATAGCAAATTCTAGCTCATATAACTTCAGTAGATATTTATAATCAATATCATTCAAAGCAACGCGAGCAACATAAAATCTTGCAAGAAACGAAGAGCTTCGTAATGTTTTACAAATTTTTTCATGATTATCGTGATTTAAAAAAACTAAGAGACACACTTGCTGAATCATGCTTGCATATATTGGATTTGTAGGCAATCCCGGTTGGCCAAATAGGTGGACAGGAAAAGTTGGCGGCTGCATAGGAAGTCCGATTGAGTTAACATCTGCACCAACAGCTGGAAGAAATCCTTGATTTTGTGGCGGGCTAAAGCTTCGGCTAGAACTCATACTCCGCCGGTGACGCCTATGTCCTTCATTGCTGCATTGGAAAAATCATTTGGAAATGGTAGAGCAATCGGATTTAGAAATAATACAAGACTAGCCTTCGACGTTCTCTTGATCTGGAACGGCTACGGCTACGACGCTTATAGCTCACAGTTCGACGATCTTCATAATCCATCGATGCAAATCAAGTATGACTCAAGGCTCGGCTTACCAGGTGATAAAATAGTTGTTAAATTGAATTGAAGTCAAATACTGCGGCTTTTTAATCGTTTTTCAATTTAAACAGATAATCGTGATTTTACGATTTTGTCGAGCCAAAATAAAAAAATTGAAAAATAAATAGTTTATAGTGCGTACTTACATTGCAAGTGAAAAGTACTAGAATTGTTAACTGACATAATTTTGGCTCGCCTACTACTGACTGACATAGCCCTTAGCTGTGGCAGTACTGGTGGTTGTAAGTTAATTGACAAAGTCAAATTTGATGCTATGAACGACCCTCTGAAACTTCCAAATCTTCTCAGTACATTTACTTCCAAAGATAAAAAAATCACAGCATTTTTTACTCGAATAAATCAGCTTCAGTCTGTGCTTTGTAGAAAGCACACAGAGCACCTGTGGACTACGTCCATACTAAAATGTGGAGGAACTACTGGAAATTGTCATTGATCAGGTAGGGTTTGTTGGATCTTTTTGTGATTTAAAAGTGGGGAATTCTAAACAACTTTTAAATTATCTTCAATGAGTCAGCAATCATTTTTCATTTATGGTCAATAACATATAAATATCAGGATATTTGCCAGTCCTGCTATCTCTTTAAGTCATTGTGGCATAACCGCTCAGCTATGTTCACCAATATTCATCTCTATTCACCTATATTTCGTCTACACCTTTTCTATGATTTTCGCCCCTTTTACCTATTTTCGCCTCTTATCCTATTTGCGTCTTAAATACCAAACCCTTTATGTTTACACCTTTGCCACAGTCCTTTACAGAATCCTTTGTGCACCTACTCTACAAATTGCAAGGTATCATCTTATGTTTACTTGGAAACTTCTTGGATTATATTCTACAACCAGTTTGACCTACGAAAGAATGATTCTATTTTCATCATACTCCCCCAAAACTCATCTTTACCAACTTCAAACTCTGCTTCAAACAACTGGATATTATTCTATAACAGTCATCAGAACTTTAATCCCGTTAGAATCGGCCCTTTTATCAATTGCTCAGCTTTACTTCACTTTAATCTGCTTTATTTCCACCAAAGACAATTTCTTGGAAGTACGCAAGTAATTTTAGAATTGTTACAAGAATACATATGGAAATTATTGCATTCATTTATGCACTAGAAGATGCAGCATGATTAACCAGAGAGCCAGTTTCAAGGGCACTTTAAGAGGGTATATTGCAGGAGCTAGCAGGGACATGTTTTTTTGTTCAGTATTGTTTTTCTGTTCACTCTTCATAAGTTTAATAAAACTTTTACATTTCATTAGATCTTTTTTGCATTTACTATTTTCTCTCTGCCTATATTGGTATTCACCCCACCTTTGGTACCAGTTAATATATTATATTATTGCATCGTCTCCTCCTTTCTCTTAACAGTGAACAATGCTTACAAATTAGTATTTTGTAAACCATGTTGGTGATCAATCAAAACAAATTGGCATCCAGCTTTACCAAATTGGCAACAGCTATATAATATCAATTGATGTTGATCAAGTAACATTAATGTATACACTCAAACGGCTTTGATTGCTAGTTTGTAAAAGTCAATGCAAACTTGACAAAGTTGATTGCCAATATGTTAACTCATATTGATTGTAAATTATCAAGGTTAATAAAAAAAGCAGTTCTTGTCTCTACAATGCTGATCTGAATTAATTTGCTTCCACCTTTCAACTTTTCATCACCGTAATCCAAGTTTCCTCATTTTGATGATTTTTTAGCTTTTTGATTTTGGTAACTATATCACGGGCACCAGACATGGCAAAAAGTGTGCAGTAAGTACTAGCTGGGTAGTGATAATTTTACTGACATATTTTCAGTGGCAGTTGGCTAATCTTACTTTAAAAGATAAGTTCATTTAAACTGATGCAATAAGATTCACTTGCATGCTTTTCAATGTAAGAAGCACTTGTTATATAGTGCTGCATGTTTCTATAGTTCATTCTTTATGGTCAGATTTACAGTAAGCTCATATTTTTTTTCCAGTTTAAAACAGCTAGATACAGGAACGTGCTACAAACATAGTAAAGCCATCATATAGTAATAGAGATTTGTGAGTAGTTTTTTACCTTAGTTTTTAAAACAAAATTCAGCAACTTTTTTTAAAATTTAATATCAGTTCTAAATAGAATTTTTTTCATTATAGAAAGATTTATCTATTCACTCCAGAGGCGGCTAAAATTGCTGCTCATGAGTCTGATGTTCGATTTTTTAAAATGACCCAATGCATATGGAGCTTAAATATAGCTGGTTGAATTTTATTCATATAAAAACATGTCAGTGCTTTACAAGCAAAGAATGCACAAGATAGCTGACAAAATACAACAATGTTCAGACGAGATTTTTGCTGGGTTCAGTAGTCTATTTGGCTGCATATTTCTTTTTCTTATTTGGCACAACAGCAAAATGTTGGTTAAACTAATGCTACACATCAAAGACTTCATTAGATATTGGCTCACTATTATCCAAATCAACGTGTACTGTTGCATTGTCTTCAGTATTGTTAGAGGCATTACATTCTTCCAAGCAAAGGCGTTTTGAGGAAATAAATGATTCAGTCATGTCTCTCTTCAAGTCAGAATGCTTACGACCGGGAACTCCTTCTTCTACTGCCTAAATAGTTGTAAAACATAGATCACTATAAACGTCACAAATATCACAGATTTACATATATATATATATATATAAATACATTTTCTGAATTTCAGAAGATAGATAAGATATATCTGCAGGAATAAACAAGATAGGCATACTTTTTTCATATTTCCACTCCCTGCAGCAATTTTAAGCAATATATCGAATACATGATTAACAGTCAGCACTTTTGTTCCTTTCATATCAAGATACCTGCAAGAGCATTAAACCAAAACAAAAATATTAAGAGGCAGCACCAAAATATGAAAAAAAAACAAATTAAATAAACTGTTTTTCAGCAAATGCAAATCAAATCCCAAAATAAGAGAAGCCATCTGGTAAATAATAAACGACAAAAGTCCATTTTGTGTGGCAACAAAAAATTATAAAAAGAGCTCACTTGTTAAGAGGAAGATATGCTGTAGAAATCCCCTGATCTTTAGCTTTTAGCATAGTGATACCCTACTGACAACATTAATTTTAAAAGCTTGACAGGATATTTGCCCAAACAAATGTAACAGATGTTTGCAAAGTACTACTATAAATATTTTGTACTAATAGCAAACAAGTTCATATAAAACAAATTTATGCACCTTATGTCTGTTTTTGTCCACAAAAGCTCCAATAATATATATCTTAGAGAAATCTATTTTCTCTAACTCGTTCTGAGAGTCAGCAGTCAAATATACCAATGACTCTTTTGGAAACAAATCCATATAACATTCGGAATGAACCTAAAAATAAATATTGACAAAATGCTCAGTGCAAAGTGAGCAAACGCCTTCAAGAATATATCACAAATTCTAAAACACAAGCCATAAGTTTCTGAACATGGATTAAAAAAATAAGCTCAGAAATTACTAAGTGGCAATATTGCCTAGAGCTATACTGCAAAATCTGCAATAATAATTCACTCTTTTACTTCATATAGTAATATACGGTTGTTAAAGCATTTACACATTAATTACCACAAATACGCTTTTCTTACAAGTGGAAAAAAGTCAAAACAAATTCAATAACTTTAAAATAGTGAAAATAAAGTTCAAAAATTTTGTTATGCTCGGTAATAATGTATCTGTTAATAAGTGGATATAAAATTGGAAGGCTATACTCCAATTCTGTCTAATATTAGTAAACAGTTGTACATGAGAACTTCTTAAACTCAATGTTTAAAAAGTATTGCTTCTCATCATTCGAGGTATAGAATTGGATAAAATATTTGTATTGATATATCCTTCTTACACTGAAAGATGGCCAATTGCTGAAACCCATCATAACATTCAAAACTTCAAGCGCCTCTGGTGAAGTACTAGTTAAAAATGTCTTTGCTGGAATTGAAGCTTTTCTGTTGGCTGAATAGCAATAAGCAACCTTAGACAATACATAAATAATATCTTCATATTAAAACAAATACATAAAGGATGCGATAAAAATTTACCTGCTGACGTAGACTCACACATTCTTTAGGCTTCATCAATCCAAAAAATGACATATCCAAAACAATATGAAAGCCATGGACACTAATTTTAGCCATAATCTCTTCTCGTTCTAGCTATTTCGGACGAACAAAACATGAAATAAATTCAATGGAGCCTTGTAATTTTAAAGGAAACTGTTCGAATCACGGAAATATCACTAAATCACTGGTCTTGTAGAGAAAACCTCATTAAAATAAAAATTAAAACAAATCGAGGGCAAAAAATTTTAGCGGAAAATATTTGAGTAATATTTTTGTGATGCATGAATTTCCTTGTGATTGAAAAACCACAGCATCAGAATTAGAGGAATATGTGTCCACAGATATGCACAAAAATAATACCAAATAATGAAGAATTTTTAACCGTTCACATTAAATTATCACTGAATCCACTATATATATATATTTACTGAAGGATATACGACTACAATCCAACACGAAAAAATTGTTATAGATTGCTTTTATACAAATATTTATCATAAATATCTGAAGCTAAGCTTAAGTTAAATGCCATGCATAACAATGGACAAAAAATGAATTATCCGTAAGTTCAGTCGATACAGGACCGACGAGTTACTCTCCAGTTTCATTTTTAGTTTAAGTTGTTATGAACAATGGTTCAAATAAGCGCCATCTTCAATTCAACATTTTTAATATTACGCATTATCGACAAACTTATAGATGTGGATTAAAAGCATTGTTAAGGATATCAATGCGGTAACTTCTTAGGTCTACGAGCAAGAATATACGATCAAATAATCGTTCGTTGCTATTAAGTATGAACGCATACAAAATTTCCACTCTTAATTTATCTTAGAACGACAAATCCCTAGGTCTACCTAGAAACATTAAATGTTTTCGTGCGTTTGCGTTTTATAAAACGAACTTGAAAAACTTTTCAGATGAAAAGCATGTAAACTCACTTGCTGACGAGTTTTTATGCCAGGAGGCAACAATTTTGTAGGCTGAAGCCATGGTATTTTTTTACCAGCTGCGATTAGAGCCTTCTCTTTCTCTTCTTTAGCTTCAGCCTTTAGTTTTTTTCTTTCCTCCTTTTTTTCAGCAGCTTTTAGATTTTTTCTTCTTCTTCGGAGTTCTCCTTTAGAAACAGAAAGATGATCCATGATATTTTCGCTTGTAAACTTAGTTTTCGGCCCAGCCCATCGCAATAAAAATTTCTCGAACATGTTACGTAGCAATGGGAAAAACTATAGTAACTATTGACCAATTAAAATAGATACCGATCATATTTCATAATGATTGGTTGAAATCATGTATTTAGAAACATTTTTGACACGATCACAGCAAGTTGAAGGTAAATCAGACACCTATATAACAGCAAAACCTGGAGAGAACGGTAAATTTTTTGGGCCGGACAGGACGTAGCTCAACATTATGTGGGACAATTATATACCCTGGTAACTGAAGGATCGCGGCAGAAATAAAAATGGAAGAGAGCGATTAAATTTCAGCGATCTGTATTGAATGATAAATCTGCACCGCCTTTTTGTTGCGCGTATGTTCACCTCTCTTTTTCCATTTTTATTGTGGTTATCATTTGCTACGTGGGCCATGAAACTCAAAACTGTATCATCAAAATCAGATGCGGTTCCAGCATTAGTTATTGGTGGTAATTTCACATTGAATGGTAAATCTACCAATTTGGCTCAATACGATCAGAATTCACATACATGGTACACTCGCTTTGAACCTCAGGTAATTTTTTTATTTTCTAAAAAGTATGAATTCTTGAAGTGTTTATATAAGACACCTACATTCCTAACTTAATGAAAAAAATGTTTTAGTCTGCTGAAGATATTTGAATTGAAGTTAGAGGCAGCATACGTCTTCAAGTTTAGATGCAATAGTATGGCCAACAAATAGTTATGTTATGCAAAATTATGTTTAAAACTTAAGCAGCTGACTGGCTTTCATCATAACTTACTCAAAAATTGAGATTATATCATTTTCCACATCATTAAAAAATAAAATTCGACGAATTTCTCTGCTTTACCTATAGAATTTATATTTCAACGTCGCTATAAAAAAATATTTTTAGTACTTATTTTGCTACACACAGTTCACAATACCTCGTGTTGGGTTTTTACATCAGCTCTGTAGCAAATTTTGTTATTTGAGGAAAGAAATGTAAAAAATATATGAATTACGGTGTAAGCAGCTCATTATTTGTTGGCATATAATTGATAATAATAAATTTTCCTTGCATAATTTTCAGCCTTCTAGATATGCATTTTTACATTTATGGTACTCTATGCAACCACATTAAAAATGTAGCCTGATAAATTCTCAATCATTAAAATCAAGTTTCTGGACTTTAAGTCACTGATTTATTTATTTCCATTGTTGACAGAATTGATATTCCGTCCTATATACATTGAAATCCGTGTTTTCTTACTGATTTTTTGATAGCTTTATCTGTATGGTATGGCTGCAGGAGAAGTAAACGATCTTGTTGTACAGCCATCGACACCGTATGATAATTTATACCTTGTAGGAAGGTAGGTAATTTCATATAAATATTGGAAATTTATTTAATTTTTTAAATCACTTTTTTGCAAGTAGTTAGACTGTTTTTCCGACCTCTCTGAGCAATTAGTTTTTTATATTTATTTTAAATTATAGTTTTGACACAGTATGTAAAACTTGCCAGCAGCTGTACTGCAGTGTTGGTTATTGGACTGGTTATGACTTTGAAAAGGTATTTTAAAATGGAGTCTGACTAAAAATTTCTTCAGACTTGTTTGACATGGTTTAACCTCATGAAGATGTATGGAAAATGTTCATTGTAAATGAGAAGTAGATATCTTGTAACTGAATGAGGAAAAGTTATTTTATCAGAGATATTTATAAATCCACAAAATACCTATGATATATACTGTAAATATTTTTTAGAAATTTTTTCTTTTTTAGGTTGGTGATGGGCTGTGTCCTAGAGCAACTGATGTAACAATGAGAATACTTACTGCGGCTCTTACTCCTGCAAACGAATTTTTTGTCGGAGGGTAGGTCATATCATTTCTATTACCCTACTCGTGTTTCTTAATATTCAGCTTTTGTTTAACTGGCAGTACATTCCAGAGTCGTGTTTGGAGTGGTGAAAAGTTTGTCAATATTTACAATGTTGCTCAACATGATCCCATCAATGTAAGTTTTTGTTCTAACTTGATTTTTTGTATTCCTTTTGCCTTGTTGATTTGATATATTTTGATGACTTTGTTGTTATAGGATGTTTGGTTGCCTCTGCAAGGGAATTCTACAGGTGGGGGTGGGCTTGGATGTAATTGGTGTACTGTTAGTGTGATGAGCCTTGCATGGAATGAAAAATACGACATGTTGTATATTGGTGGAAAGTTTAATATGATAGATGGCAAGTACATTGATCCAGGCCTTGCAATATGGACAAAGGATGCTGGTATACAGGCATTTCCTGGAGGAGGTCTATCTTACCAAGCTCCTATTGGCCAAGACATGTATGTACGTTTATTTATTACTTGCAAATTTATGTGATAGGTCCATAATTTTGAGTATATATAGAACTCGAAGCAGTTAAATTAGTTGCGGTGCATAACGAATTTATGGTTTGATTTCATGTTGCTAGTTGTTATGTGCCTGAATTTTGTTAGTAATAACACTACTCTATGTCATGTTGACACAGAGGAATGGTCTACGATGGGGTGGCCACTAGCTTAGTATACGATGAAGAAACACTTTGCTTATATGTTGCTGGAACTTTCCAATTGGTGAATAACCAGCCATGCAGCAGGTAGTGAGTTACATTTATTCACATATATTGAATTTTTTAAGTAAATGCTTCTCTATTTCATAGTATTGCTATGTGGAGAGAAGATAAGCAAACTTGGACATGTCTATATCAGGAGCAACACAGTTTTAGTTTAATTACCTCACTGTTATATACCAAACAGGTATATCATTAGTTAATTGTTTCATTAATGCTAAACATCATGACCTCATATCCGAACTTGTTATAATGATTTATGTATTGTTACCGGCAGATGTTATACGTTGCCGGAATGCCCGCTAATGGAAGCAGCTGGTACACATCAGCGAGTAGTACCTATGCAGATAAGGATCCTCCCATTTATATGATTGCACGGATGAGTTTAACTCCTGCACTTTTCTATGGAAAATATAATGGTTGGTCAAAAGATACTGGTAGTAGTTCTGGAAGTGATGAGAACACATCCAAGAGAAATATGAAAGAGGTATAATATATTGTTATTCCACTATTCTGTGTTATACAGTATGGATACTTTAGTAAATCTGATTCGTCAACATCTCATTTTTGCGAATATTGCATTGTATATTTTTTACTTAGACTACATCTACATCCTTGAGGGGTAATAAAAGAAATGTAACAAATATTGAAGTAATTACCACGGAAAAAAGTCTTGCAGTGGAGACTATAAGTACTGGTACAGGGGGTGATGATAGTTATAGGTACGACTACAATGTATTAAATTATTTTTGTTTTTTTACAAGCAATGATATTCTTGTCTCGATTCTGTTTTAAATTTAAGATGTTTTTGTTCTTATTAAATTATATTATTTGAAAATCGTAAAAACTATCGAATTTAGTCAGTCTCTTTATGACTTGAAATATAATATTATTATGCAGGTTTTATTGGGAATGGCTTCCTGGTTTTAGCGGGAAATCTAAGAAAATTAACAAACTAGCAGGAGGAACTGGGGATTTCTCTAACAGCATTTTTATTGGCGGTGAATTTACTCCACCGATTCTAGTTTGGACGGTAAGGATTTGATAAAAAGTTCCATTTTCTGAAATTATGAGCAAAAAGTTTTCACATGATTTTCATCACATCAATTATATTTTGGATTGTATAGGATGATTCTAAGTGGGGTGCATTTACAAGAACTATAGGTGAAGAAGGCGATTTAGTTGGTACTGTTACAAGTATTGCACAAATGCAACTTGCGCCACCAGGATCAAATTCAGGGGATGGGAATACCCCAAGTACTGGAGATGATCCTAGAGTCATTGATACAGGAACCGTCACTATTGGCATCGTGGTAAGCCTTTAGTAGGTTCATCAACCTTTATTGTTTAAGTATCCTGAACATTTCGTTTTTGCAGGTTGTATGCATAATATTGGGTATATGTTTAGGTGTAGGTATAGCTCTAATGTGTCATAATCAGAGGTATCTGAATCTGCCATTGTTAAAGAGCATCGTTGAAGGTCGTAATGGGATAAGTCTCACTACTCTAGCCAGCACATCTGGTTCAGTGGTTGACATGGAAAATGAGTTTAAAGAAAGATTTGAACGGTAAATTCTCTTAGTTCTTATTACTATAAATATTTACTACTAATTCATTTTGATGTACAAAGTTTTCAAAATCGCTTCATTTATATGATAGTAGTCACTTTTCTCAATTTCGATATAAATTTATTTTTACTTCATTATTTATTTTTATTTCATGTATGGTTTTTGCCCTTTTCTGTAGGGCAATGCAATCTAGGCATTTATGGAATGTTCATACGCTTAATGTTGTCAATCCAAGTGAGATAGTTTTACAAAAGGTAATTGCACTCAGATTTTCAATAATTAGTCTTTAGCTGCATTAAAGTAAGTGAAATCTTTGTAAAATGCTTTGCTAGATTATCGGCACAGGGTCTTTTGGGCGAGTGTGGAGTGGGATGTGGCGCAGCAGTAGAGTTGCAGTTAAAGAATTTGTATTTGCACAGGTTACTAAATATATCATTCACTATTTTCTGCTATTTTATTCAATAATTTTGGGTGTGCATGCCTTCAGACTGCAATTGCAGGTGGCTCGCTTCAACGCAATGAGCTTATCGAGGAAATAGTTGGGGAGGCTGCAGTAATGACTTTACTCAGACATCCACGCATATTACATTTATATGGGTGCAGCCTTACATCGCAAGCTATTTGGATTGTAAGCGAACTTTGTTCTAGGGGGAGGTGGATTTTAAGTTTGATTTATTTTTAGCAAAGTTTGCTTGCATCAATATATTTTTTCACTTCTTAGCTTAAGGAACGTGCTCGATGATAAGTCTCTACGTCTCTCTGTTCTGCAGCGATTGCGTATCGCACTGGAAATAGCGGAGGGTATGCTATATTTGCATACTCAAGATCAGGTAATTTTTGCACAATGCCAAAATGTTTCTTTTTCAATTCAAAAAATGGGTTCTCTTATACTATTTTCTTCATTATTGTGTTTTAACTCAGCCAATAATTCATCGGGATCTTAAAAGCCATAATATATTTATTCTGGAAACAGCTGATGGGGAACTTCTTCCAAAGGTTAGCATTTCATGAAATATACGTGCATCACATGAAACAAAGCTTAATGCAAGTTTTATTGTGTTTGAGCTAAATTTTTAACAACTATATCCTATCAAACTGTGATAATTTTGTCATATTACATGAGCTCCTTTTTTGCCTCGCATCATTCAAAACAAAATATTGTAAAACTTATGTTTTAGATAGGGGATTGGGGTTCAGCTCGTGCCTTAGCACTGCACACCGGAAAGTTGAAAACTATGACTCATGGTGTTGGCACTGCATCTTGGCTTGCTCCTGAGGTGATAATCGATGCAAAAAGTAGCGCTCAGAGCGATGTCTATGCATTTGGGATTATTCTATGGGAACTTGCAACTAGAGCCGAAGTATATTTTGGCCTCAGTCCTGCCCAGGTTGACATTTGTTTTATTCTATTTTACATAATGTTATTCTTTGAATGAAGTATTTAACAGATGCTTTTCATGTTTAGGTAATTGCGCGTGTAGCAAATGATGGTCTGCGCCCCTCTGTGCCTCAACATTGTTTATGGCGTGATTTGATGGTGCATTGCTGGCGCCAAGATCCTTTGAACCGACCTCAATTTTCGGAAGTAAGCAACCATTTTTTAATGCATTGCATATATTTGTTCTCAAAATACTAAAATACATATCACTGCTATGCTGTATTTCTGTCAAAATGAAATATTTTCTTAATTCGATTTGATTTATTTGTTTAGGTTGTACAATTGCTGACAAAAATGTTGGAAAAACGTACATCTCGTCAGAGCATGAGTACACGTTCAAATAGTCGAAGTACAAATAGATCATTTTCCTCCTCATCCTTTTCTCCAGTTAAACCTACAATTAATGCATCTAGTTCGGAAGCAAAAGAAATTTCACATGACAGGTACTGCTAAATGAAAGTTAGTAAATGACGTTGTGAGTTTTTATACATCTGTATTTGTACCAGTTGTATTTTATACCAAGCAGATGTCTGTATGATATTTCATGTAACATTATACAAAAAATGTATTATTAACACATTATGAGACTTTAATGTATTGCCATTTCTTATTTGCAGATCAAGTGATGATGAATCTGAAAACGATGAAAGAAAACCTTTCAGTCTCAGTCCTCCACAAAATACATATACCGCCCATTCTCCCAATAGCATTGTAATGCACCCAGCAGATAATCATCTCCCAGAAAATAGAAGTATGTCTCCAATACAAGATACTACCGAATCAGTGAAAAGAAAGATTCGTCGACTTCGCACAAAGAAATCTCGTAGTAAAGAAGAAAAAGAATCAAGGCGCGAAAATCATTAAGGAATTTTTCTGGGCAGCCTCGTCTCAGTGCTATCAAATATACGCTCATTACCATATAATTTAGTTGTCATACGACATGGGTTCCTGAGTTGTTCAATTATACAAGGTAGTTCAGATTGTCCATTCCGGATAAGAATCTCCTGCCCATATTTCAAATCTCTGTTCCGTGCTATGTGTATAGCTTTGTACATGTAGAAGTGGCATATTTTGGGCCATGATTGCACTATCATTTGATTCATAAATATATTTGCTGTTAATACTTTTTTTGTTATTTTTCGAGTGATGAATTATCCTACATTTCATTTGATTTCAAGCATGAATTTCTTTCACTCTTTTGAATATCAATGAAAAAATGTTTTTTCTTCGTTCAACTTTAGAGACGGAAGTTTTTCAAGAATAATGACCACGTTATAGGTATATATGGTTTAGCCTACTTGATATTTAAATATGACAGTCTACTACCATGTCCAGGTAGTCACCAGTTCTATAAATTGACTGTATTGTCTGCAAGAAAAAGTAATGCTTCATTTTCTTCATTCTTTGGATTCGATGCATGCAAATACCAACATGATTTATTCAAAACATTGCCAATATAAACTTCTGTTCCTGTGCCTTAGACAATATATGATATTTAGTGAGCTATTATATGCATGAAAGAGAAAAATGCACATATATGATACTATGTATGTATTGAAGTAACCAAGAAAACAGAAAGGTAACAATGTTAAATAGGACTGAGCAAAGATAAAGTACAATAATACGGGCAAACTAATAGTTGCTTTTGAATATAAACCAACTTTAGTAGGTGGACCAAATACATAGTTTTAAATTCAAGGTTCTTAATCCAGATATAAGGAATCTGTTTAAGTGTTTCTAATCTTTGCTGAAGATTGCATACTTTTTCTTTATTGATGTACTGTGACCTTTAGTAAGCCACTTGATGAATGAAATGAAATCTAGAGACTAGTGATCTTTATAACCAGGTTCTCTGGGCCTAGTTCAAATTGTGTAAAATGTTTCAAGAAACACCATCACAATAAGAGATGATATGGCTATTTTGTAGAAATGTATACTTGGTATAATAGCATTCTACCAAAAACAGTGGTATAGATCAGAGTCAAGAAGAAAAAAGGATATTTACAAATCTGTTCTGCTGAAGTTGATAGAATGTACTTAATTAATAATAAAAAGATTTTTTTAGTTTGAAAGGAATATGACATGGGAAAAGACTGTCCTGAGCCTTATGAATACATTTACAAAACCTTGTAACTTATTGAGATACAACAACTGAGCCAAATCTCATTTAATAGTTAAAAATTATGTGACAATAATATAAGCTGTTTAATTCAAATTTACAAATGTATGAAACTTATAAAAACAATTGATCTGTCTAAAGAGTGAAAAAAAAAATGAATGTTAGATTTACAAATGTTGATTATCAGTACTTGTTGCGCATGATGGTAATTTATTGAGTACCCTGTAGCTTTTGGTAAATGCCCCTCTCTAGCTTATACATCCTCCCCTACCAATAATGCCCCTTCACATGCTAACACACTGAGGGAAGGTAGTGAACTGATTAACGTAAATCCTTCTCATGTGTAAATGCCCCTGGGGTGTATAATACTAGACATCCCCCCTGGAAGGTATTTTCAAAATAATGTATGGTACACATTTATTGCCTTGACAATTGTTATTGTTAAAATAACAACTGTTAGGATTCTTGGGTGAATGTATAGCCAAGTGATAATATTTGGAAGCATCGAGGTTTGAACTCAAGACCTTAGTGCTACTAATTGATTTTCGTACTCTTGAATCATTAACTCTCAAGAGGTAGGGGGCTGTAAAGGTTCTAGTATCTGGGGACAGGGCAGATATCCTGACAACAACCTATAGATTGCTCATTGGTGTCAAACCCGTAATGTATAGCCAAGCATAATCAAACGAAAGGAAAGAAACAGAACAGGAAAAGACCAAAGAATATGTAAAAGCAACAAATGAAACAGATTACATACCTGTTGCCAAGAATAAATCTTGGTAATACATAAACATAGCTATTTCTACAATAGACTAATTTAGTCCAACATGAACAAATGAATAATAACAGATAACATGGCACACATTCAATTGCTAGCAATTGGTTCACTATCCACTATTTTGAACTTATATTGTTCCTTGAGCCCAACAAACAAACTGTCTATCTCATTCTGCAGAAAACAATTGTTTGTAGTGGTAGTCATCAAACTAGTAATGCCACTATTCTTGCATGGCATACAGACTCAACAGGTATATCTTCACATTAAAAGACCAGCCTTACCAGTATCTCAGTCTTCATTTTATCACGTGCATTTCTTCAAAGAAATAAAAAATTATTTAGAACAGGAATAAAGCAATGAAATAAATGCAAAGCAAAACAAAAAAATACAAAATTTTTCAAATAAAAAATTTTTTGCCATCCAGGAGAAAGGCTCTCATAGCTTGGCGTAGGGGAGGCAAAGCCCAGGGGCTCGTAAACGGGGCATCGCCTTGAGCCTCAGCTGCAGGACATCAATTGAGCAGTTTGTCCTCGTAAATTTCATTGGCCTGAAATATTACTACAAATCCAATCAGCACCCCCTTAACTAATAGCTTTGGAATCACACAATGAGATATTGAAGAATACGTAGCAGCTAAATTATTTACTGTGCAAATTACTTTGTGCTGCGCAGAGAATTTTCAAAGCCAATTCACAAGCACAAACCTAATGCAAGACAGCACAGCAAAAGTAAATAAGCAACGCTCTGACGATCACCTCAATGATAATCTCGAGTGTAGGAAAATTCCATCGATACCATTTCCGTATCCTCCTTACAATGTGCAGTCTCAGCTTATGGAGAGAATATATATAACCATAGACCAAGGAAATGTAGGAATTTTTGAGAGTCCGACAGGTACAGGAAAGTCTCTAAGTATTATTTGCAGCGCGCTTCAATGGCTTCAAGATGTGGGCAATGAACCCCATCAAATTAAAAATAATGAATCCGATGAAAGATTAAGTTCTAATGATAAAGAAGATTGTTCGCTGCCTATTTGGCTAACAAAATTTGAAGAAAATCAAAAGTACGAGGCAAAATTAAGCCGGACATTAAGGTTCAAAGAATTGCAACATCAATTTTCTCGCCGTCTAATTGCTCTTAAGGGCGATAATGACCCTTGCATCAATGAACAGGAAATTTTTATAGATGGTGCTGCGTTTAAACGGAAACGAACATTTCAAGACAATTCTGGCACCAAGCGTCTGAATCATATTGATGGAGATGATGATACATTCCTTGTTGACGAATATAATAGTGGTGATGACATGAACACAACTCTGGACAGTGACAGTGATACTGAGGATAGAGTTGAGGAAATAAATGGTGGAAAACAATTCGAAGACTTGGAAAAAGGCATTCGGCAAATTATTTATGCCAGGTATGTGTTTTTAATTCGCTCGAAATTTGTTAAATATAGTGTAAATGAATACTTCACACTGTTTATCTGTAATATAGTTGTATATTATGGGTGATTTCTATCCATTATATATTGATATTTAGCTCCCAGTTCATATTTTAAATAGAAATTAGCAAATACTTCCGCTTATTTATATGAGTAATCACTTTTTTCTCAGTCGGACACATTCTCAGACATCGCAATTTGTGAACGAAGTAAAAAAAACAACATTTGCAGAAAATGTTCGATGCATAACACTAGGAAGTAGGCGCAACTTATGCATCAACTCAGAAGTTCTTTCAAATTCAAGGTAATTTAATTAAAAAAATATACTATTTTTCAGCTCTTCGTGTCCTAGATGTGCTACTTTGGATGAACATTTGTAAACATTGCTTTCTTATTGCTTAGCGATGCACGCATAACTGATGCCTGCCTAGATCTTCAAAAGAAAAAATCCAAAGAGAAAAATTCCCTTCATGCAGCCAAACGCCCGAATGATAATCATAAAGGAAAGACTACTTTAAAAGTTGGATGTAAGTTTTTGAGTGATCAGGGACAGATAACTTTTCGTGATCATGCTTTTGCAAAAGTCCGAGATATTGAGGAACTTTGTAAGCTTGGGCAGGCATTGCATATATGTCCAT
Source organism: Vaucheria bursata (assembly GCA_032358265.1). NCBI lineage: Eukaryota > Xanthophyceae > Vaucheriales > Vaucheriaceae > Vaucheria > Vaucheria bursata. The sequence continues at coordinate 27,046 of JAULBW010044566.1, forward strand.
ACTATGGGACTCGAAAGGTACTTAATATATGTTTTATGTTTATAATATATTATTTACTAACATTATCTGTATATTCATTTTGCAGATGTTTGCTTTAATATTTGTCAACACGTTTCAAAAAACACTAAAAATGCTGGAATATTTATAAATTTCCTTTAACATATATATATTTATTTACTGATGCTCCTCCTTGGAAATTAATTATTATATATTTAGGCAGTTTCGTTAGCACAGCTAATAGTTATGCCATACACATCACTATTGCAACGAGAAACTAGACGTGCTTTGGGAATAAGATTACAAGGAAATGTTATAATAATTGATGAAGCACATAATATAATCGAGGCTGTCAATGCAGTGCATAGCGCTGTCGTAAAACTGGAGGAAATAGTCCGCGCTCAGGCCCAATTGCAACAATATCAGGTGTTTGTTTCTCTTTTTTCTTTTTTATGCCGTTTTATTTCATGACGTTTATCCTTTCATTTTCTTATCCATTAATTTATTTATTTTACTTTTACTGGTTCCTAGCTATTATTTTCAGGTTTTCTTTTGTAGGATCGGTACGGAGCCAGACTGAAAGGAAAAAATGCGTTCTATGTCAATACTATACTCAGAATTTTGAAGAACATGATCGAATTTATGAGCAACCGTGATTCAAGTGGAAAATTAGCGAATTCAAAAGTTCTTAGGACAACTGATTTTTTGTTTCAAGCATCTATAGATAATATAAACCTTTTTAAAGTTGAGCGTTACCTACAGAATAGCGACTTGTGTAGAAAAATCATTGGATTCGTAGAAGCGAAAATCCTGAAAGACAGGCAGGTAAGCTATATTTGATTGAACATTTTCATGAGAAAAATTTTAATTTGACTCCTTTCATAGTCGAATACCAAATTTTCTTCTTAGCAAGATTGACAGAACTTTTCAACAAATATGGGGGCAGTTTGTGTGATTATATTCTTTACAAAGTTAAGCATTATATGCATTTTTTGGTTTTATTAAGTGTGGGCATTACTCTCAGGAGGACAAAGTAGACGATACTGCTAGTACGCATGTATCTTCATTGCAAACGACACACCAATTTATTGCAGCTCTAACAAATGCTGACAAAGATGGTCGTATTATTGTCTGTCAAAGTTCAGATTCTGATACAAGGTAATCAGCTATTTAAAATAAATTTCATATTTACTCTTTTATTTCCAAGAAAATTCTAATTTTAGTCATTATTTCCCATGGTTTTTGCATATTTCTCGCAGTAGCGATGGAGAGGGAATTTGGATGAAATTTATTATGCTCAACCCTGCTGTTCACTTTGAAGAAATTGTTAGAGAGGCACACTCGGTTATCTTAATTGGTGGCACAATGCAACCTACAGGCTCAATAGCACGCACCCTTCTTCCTGCTGTTGATGAATCTCATTTAAATATATTTTCTTGTGGTCATGTCATTCCTCCTGAAAACCTTCTGCCAATATGTGTTACTCGAGGACCTAGTGGAACAGTTTTTAATTTTACCTTTTCTCAAAGAGCGACATCTGAGCAGGCAAGCTATTCAAATAAAAATATTTTATGGTTTAACCAGTTCATTTCCCTCATAGATTTACATATTTATTGGTTTTGGCTCGCAAATTGTTAATTTTTCATGTGGTGTTTGCTATTCTCTTCCCGAGGAGGCATAAGAGCCATTATTAAATTTAAACAGTTGATGAATTATGTCGAGCGATTCAAATAGTATGTTATTTATTTTTCTAGGTGGATGAACTTAGTCGATTATTAATCAATACCTGCAGACTAGTACCTGGAGGAATCGTGTGCTTTTTGCCAAGCTTTGGATACATGCATCAGGTTCATTCATCTTCATTTTTACACATTCCTGCTTTTTTAAGTTATCAGTATTTCTTGCTTTTTAAAATTATCAATATTTTCCTGCTTTTTTACATCCAGTATCATATAGGAGAAAAAATACAACTATATTTTACATGCTGCGTTCTTATACAACTAGGCAATATTAATGTTTGAATCTATAATTTACTGATATGAGTTTGGAATATCATTAATAACATTTACTATTATATATTTTAATTAGGTTATAGAACGCTGGAAAAGTACTGGTGCTTATCAACAGATTTGCAAACAAACAACAGTATTCTTTGAACCAAAATCTGCAGCTGAAGTTGACTCCATCTTAAGTGAGTACGGGAAGGTAGCAGTCGATGCTGGAAATAAAGCTTTGTTGATTTCTGTTGTGGGGGCAAAAATGAGCGAAGGAATTAACTTTAGTGATGATTTAGCCCGCTGTGTAATAATGGTGGGTATGCCATACCCGGATGCTCGTGATCCTGAACTGAAGCAGAAGGTAAGAAGAAGATGATTACATCTGCTCGTTATTGAGTAAAACTGGGCATTTCATATAGTACTATTTTTAGGAATTAAACGGCGCTATCCATGGTGTATCTAAACTAGAAATTCATTGTTCATATTTATCTTCTATTGAAAAACATAAAAATTAAAATTTGGTGCATTACATGTAGTAAAATCTACTCGGTATTGTCATATTTTATGTTTTGCCATTATTTTTTATTTTCTTTCTGGGCCACTTTCAAACTGAAACTATTTTTTTATTCTGTTAATTTCTGTTTAGCTGGAATTTGCTAATTCTTCTGATACCAGAGCAGGGGGATATGCTGGCCGAGAACTTTATCAAAGTATGTGCATGCGGGCAGTCAACCAATCTATCGGACGTAGTATTCGCCATGCCAGGGATTATAGTGTAATTTTGCTCGTTGATGAGCGATATTCACGGCCCAAAGTTATTGCGCAGCTTCCAAAATGGATATCTGACAGGAGTATACCTGCCAATGATTTTGGTGAAGTTGTCCATTCACTAGGTAATTTCTTTAGATCTAGAAGATCTACATGACTCGCTGGTAGGTTCTGTAAAAAAGACCAAGTTGCTTCAATACTGATGTAGATATCCTGGCAAAATAGACTGATTTTTTTACTCATATGAGCTGCGCTTGCATTCTCATATTGGGTACTTTTTTGGTGCATATCTCCAAAATTAGGGATTGTGATCGATTTTAATTTTATTACGTACTTCAAAGAATTTCATAAGATTATGTTTCAAGAAAGCCAACATTGATATTTGTATTGATGCGCTTACAAGATTCAATAGTCACGCGAGATCAAATAGTAAGATACTGCATCAATATTAATACCAAACCATGGACTGTCAAGTTTTCTCCTTTTCGGCCAAGCTCAAAGAGTAGAGTACGAATGAGTGAGAAAACTTAACTTGAACTGTATATGAGAAGAATGTATTGATTTCAATTGGCACAGTTTAACTTGTATTTCATAGTGTTGAGGTACATTTCATTAGAGTTCAAGGAAAAATAATCTTTTTCTCATGTAATTGTGCTTAAGTGTTGCTTGAGCACCTGGCTTGATTTTTTACATCAAATAGTAATTACATAAAAAGAAGCAATTTAAATCATTTAAATCTACTTTACATTTATATTTTTTTTAATTTTTGCTATTTTTAACTTATTTTTTCTCAGTTGTACCAATTTTGTCATTAAAACATTTAGCATTTTAAGTCTTGAAAAATATCATATTTTGTTGTAGCAGAACAAATGTATTCCAACCCCTGAATTAATTAAAGTCCGTTACACTGCAGGTTGTCACTCTCCATTCCATTGATAGGCGCAATTTAACTCATTTATTATAAACTTCGTTTAGCATTAAGTTCACTTGATTTTTTCAGCAAGTTCACTTTTCCATTGTATTTTCTTCCAGTCACAATTAATAGCATCCATATCACTGCTTTTTAGCGTTAAATTGTGTGCTTAAAGATAAATTGATGAAAGTGGTCTTGATGGTTCATTGTTTGCTGATACATTTTTTTTAGCAGTGCTAATAGTTGTAGAAAATGCTAACAAAAATTTCTGCGTTCCGTCTCATTCATTGAAAAGTCATCTTATACTAAAATAAAAATATTTAAGTCTCATTCTTGTGCAATATGAGCCATTTCTAACCCTGTAGTGTACAACGATATTGATTGAATGAATTACTCCATTGCAGCTCATTTAATTTTCAAAACAGGACAGAAAATATTGCAAACAATTACATTGTTTTAAAACAGGAGCTAATTATCGCACCTCATTAAATGAAGGAAACTGCAATAATTAGTTAGTTGCGTACATTAAAATGATTGACGTCTTAAACCGAAATGCTCAGTTGACTAATGAGAACATTTTCAGATTAATTCACTAATTTGTCGTGGTTTAATAGACTAGGCAAAAATATTTTTAACTAATGGCGATAATAAAAGTAAATGAGCAAGATGAAAATTCGAAAACTTGAAAAGCACTTGTTACATGGCCTAGTGAACGTGATAAATATGAGATTACACACATTATTTCGGTCTAATTTCATGTATAGATTAGCACTTTTATAAAGATTCTCTCTGGTACTAATATTTATGCAATCCTAGCATGATCATACTAGAAAAAACGCATAAGCGCACATATGAAAATGTTGACATTTAATTCCTACTATGCTGTTTACCACTTGAAGACAAATGTGATACCATCTCGAACGACAATGTCATTGAGTCATTCTAAATTGATAGCACCAAGACCGACTCTCTAGTACTGACATGAAGGGACTCGAATTAGGATGAATGTGTAATGTTAGCTAGTGGAGGTCAGTAGATTATGCATTTAAATTAGAGAGGTTCGCCCACAAAATTTTGCAATATAACTAAGAGAATAGTATTCCATGTTTCATTAAATTTCAAAAGGAAGTGCCGAGGAACGAAGCTAGAAATCAAAGATCCAATGAAATTGGTTGCTCTGACATTAAAAGAAATTATATATCAATAAAGCCCGCCCAAGAGCCCCAGTATAAACAAATGTAATCGTTATGTACAAATTTATATTAATAAACCCTCTACGATTATCAGCACATCTGATCTTCCAGCAGATGTCAATTTCCATCAAAACGACATTCTCTAACTTTGGTAAATAGATTAATTATTAACTATGAAAAAACGGTTATATGCTGCACATGAGATGTGGAAACGAAAAAGCCCACATACCGCTCTATCTTACAATTGACTAGATAAAATGCTGAAATGTAAGTTGAAAAAAATCTTCGCTTCTACCAACATGGACAATCATCATTCCTTAGTCGCACTCATCGACAAGCGGTTCAAATAGAAATTTACCAAAGAAAACAATTGTTACGCAAACCATATAAAAAGTTATGCATGTGGTCGTCAGGTCCACCTTATAACCAATAGCACTGACACTGAGTGATGTAATATCCACCCGAATTTACTTTTAGCTCAATCAATTAAAAAGATGGAGATGTTCACTCGGTTTTTTGTCTTTTAGGCTCCACCATGTCATCCATCTCCATTTCTTCATCATCAGGTTCGAGTGATCCATCGCTGCAGTTCCCGTCAGTAATTTTCTTTAAAACATTGGCTGCAACTACTGCCGGCGGTATGACAGGAGGGCGGGGTGGTGATAAACGGGCATTATCATCAGAAGTGTTCCAGGCAAATGACGAGGGCACTGTATGTGGAGGTGGAGGGGGTGGGTGAAGTTTTGTCGAATTCTCCTTTAGTTCTTCGGCTCCTTCTGTGTCACATATCTTAACATGCCGAATAGAATCAGGTACTTCATTATGTGAAGTTTTACCCCACCGACTATTACGGGCTCTAGGGCGACCTGCTTGTGATAAAAATATATGACCATAAACTTGTTGAAAAGTAATACTAAATAGTGTATTAGTTTCAGATATAGATATACAAATTAAGATGACAGACAGTTGCATAATATTAATGAATTACCTTCACCAGATGTAGAACCAGATTTTATCTCCTTATCAATTTCTACAGTGGAGAGTATGTGGGTGTAATGAGGAGGACGAGGCGGAGGAGCACTTTCAGATTGGAAAGAGGGTTGATGCTGTGGAGGTAAGGGTGGCAGTTGGGGAAATCCCTGTGTGCCAGACTTAAAAAGACAAAAAAATAACGTCATAAATGAAAATTTTGAAACGCAGTGTGTATAAAGTATACATTCATAGAACTTTGTAAATACCTATGCAGGTAAATGTGAAAGACTAACCTCAACATGGTGCATCGGATGCAGTTGTGCTCCCCAGTGAGCACCGGATGCTGCATAATTTTGTTGCGTGGGTGCATTACTATGTATTGGTACACCATAGGTACCAATGGGGACTGGATTACCACCATACATCTGAAAATGTATGAAAATTAGGCTGAACATTGAAAAATAAATGCACATAATGCTATGAGCAGTTAAAACACTAGCAAGTAACACTTGTCTGGAATACTCAATGAAAAAATTTCAAAAGTGAAGAGGAAATTAATAGTAAATAAAGACGATTGAAGAAAAAATTCATACATTTTGAGTTCAAAAAATATTTCTGTATTTTTACTACACATTCCCAAATCATAGCTATTTAGTAACATTTCCAAGTTAACTATGGGTGAATTATCTCCTTTGATATGGCGAAACAAAATATAATATCAACTGACCTGCGTATGAAGTGCAGATGATGTCACAAAATGAAGAGGTTGTGAAGGTACTGAAGGATGTATATTGGTATTACTGAGAAACGTGTGTGGCAATGGCGGAGGTGGTGGAGGATTCGATGTCAAGCGCTGCGCAAAAAAATGCTTAATATAAATTCATTTAAATAATGAAAAAAATTCTGTAAATAATTGCATGCATGAATTAAGAGTTCTGCATGCAACGAATCGGCAGAGTAAAAACAAATTATGGTATAATGATAAATACTATTCTGTTAAGGTATAGAGAAACGTTGCAAAAGAAGTTTTGAATGATATTCATACCAGTTTTCGAAACTAATGGGTTATTCACCTGATTGGAATTTGTGGTGCTTGAAGTGGTTGCTAGATGGACATTGCCGTGTTGCAACATTCCATAACCGCTTGATGAATTTGAATGCCCAATATAGTTTGTACTAGCATATATGCTAGAATCAAAAGCACTCTCTTTCGGTAGTGGTGGAATGGTATCTGGAATAGAATTAAAAGATTGAGATACAGAGGGTGGAGATGGAGTTCCTCTTGGAGATGGTGAATAGTCAATGGATCCATCCTTTAAATTTTCCTCTCTGTGAGAAGGCACTTCGAAGTTGAAGTCTTCTCTGGGAGTTGGTGAATAGTCCGAATTCAATAGATCATCATAGTTATCAGCAGGAGGAGGGGGAGGAGGCAGGGGGAATGTATGAACAACTTTATCCTGTTTCGCAACTTGAATATCATGGTCAGATATTGCATCGACCTACAATGAAGCAATGTAAAGTAGGAATTACAAAAAGAGTACTATGATTTGGTTACAGCCCAAAGAGATTATTTTAATTCGTTGAATTGGACTGGTTTGGCAACGTGAACTTTTATAGTGTCTAGTTTTAGCAGGAAATGATAAATAGATGCAGCATTTCTGAAGGATTTTTTGTACAGGGCAAAATACATCAAATTGCAGTGCAGATAAACACATTCGACTCTATACCTTTTCAAAAACCTGACGTAAGCTTTCTAAAATAATTTTAAAGTATCCAATACCAACAAATTTAGTTCATGCTTGCATTATGTACTTAGAACAATTCGGATATGCAATGAAAAGTTACACAGAAAATTTAATTCAGCATATAAACTGGCCCCACACCAAACTATGAAAAGATATTAAAATAATAATCTAATGCCCTGCAATATTTACCATCAAAGTTACAATGCCAAAAATATACATATTCAACTGAATTGTGAGCATGTCCTACATAAAACTTCGAACAGTACCTGATCTAAGATATTAGCACTGGGACTACTGATGCCACTAATCGCACTTGCAGCCCAAGAATCAGTGGCAAATGATGGAAGCCTTGGGGGTTGAGGTTTAGGAAGATCAGTGATGACTCTAGGTAAGGCAGTCTTCTTTTCGGGTGAGACTCTAGGTTCTCTATGTCTAATGGCCGAATTTCCAGAGAATTCAGTATTATCATTTGAAAAGCCAAACATACCGCGCTGTTGCCAGCTTTGAACAACATGCTCTACAGCATCCCTATTACATTCCAAAAGATATGTACATAAATAAATAGAAAACATTACTGCCCATAGTAAAGTAGTTGGGCAAAAAATTTAAGCTCATAAATATACCTGTCAGATAGAGGTACTTCTTGAATCCGTGGTAAAGTTTCAGACAGCATTCGTTGACCAAATCTTGCAGTGAAAGCTGGACCCGAAGGGCTTCCCTTACTTCCTGGTGCTTTAGATTTACTTTTGCACAAAAAATCAATCAGGTATACAATTCCAAGACGATGTGATGGTTTCGAACGCTTCAACTGCTTTTCGATGGTATGAACTACGCGCTGCGATGAATGTAGACTTTAGAAAGAATATCGGAAAAATTATGCTATGGCACAGCTTCCATGATAATCATTAAAATTCGAAAGAATATTGGGAATATACACGATAATTGACACACTTTATAATCCCTGAAAAGCAACTGAGCTTCCTTTGCTGCAGCCTTAACTCGAGTACCAGATATCGGGCGTTTACTAACTGCAACATTCGAAATCGCTTTGACCAGCCTAGATAGAAAATTAGAGATAAAATAGAAAATATCGAATTATGGATAAAAAATAAGACAATGGGAATATCTCTTGCAAGGAGTATACATAAAATAATTGAAGAAGGACCATATAGTTCCTATTAAGAAAATTTAACTATTGGTGTTGAGAAAATGTTGAAGGATTAACCGCAAAAAGAGTGTGAATGCTCGTAATAAAATTTTCTAAGGAGTAAATTCTAATTAGATTCGACTTGATTTTAGTTCGGCATTTTTTCCTTAGCAGATTGAGATTTCTGTAGAAGTCAGTTTCAGACATACAAATATGCTCATGATACCTTTCTTCTCCATTCCATGACTCCGAAGCCATTGGCGAATTAATATTAGGTTAGTTTCTTATATGATCTTTTCTCCCCCGAAAATATTTAATACGTCTGGGAAAGAAAGAGAGAAAGCGATATTTTGCTAATGTTATTATCTTTTTGAAAAGTTCTCCAGTTATCTAACACAATAAGTGAAGTAAACTACCAACGCCTTTTGCGAAACTTTACTAAATATGGTGTGTATCCGAGTTTGCGCGAAAGTGATGTACAACTTTTCTTTAAGTTTAACACCAATTGTGATAAATTGACAACCCCAACTGTAGCAACCAATAATGATAGAGTAGCACATATTGCGACAAACTGACAATCGATCCTTACAGATTAGTAACCGATCGTGTTAAAAGATTGTAATATGTTGGATTCAACTTTTGAACAATAAGCAAGCAAACATCATTATCTACAACATTGATATGCTATTGCAACAATGCTCCATGCTAAGCTTTGGCTTTTACTGACAATTCAGAACTTATTCCTTCAAACTCTTTGTAGGATATGTTCTTTACTCTGATATTGCCTGCTTTTCTAGATCTTCTGCTTGATATTCACATTTTTAAAGAATAATCATCTTTCTCAGTTTCTTAATTACTTCCAATATATTTCGTAATTGGTCACTTTTGATAGAATTACTTTATTGAATTGCAAGTAAAACATTTCTACTCTGAAAACCATACATTTTCATATTTATTGTCAATTCTTTTTCTCAATTTTCCGCAGTTGATCAATTTAATATGCTTTCTTTGCAATTCATTGTAAGTCTCTGTACTGTGAAAATAAAACTTTTGATACATGAAACTTCTCAATTTTTCAAATTGCAACTCTGTTTTCTAAGTGTATAACTTTTTTCTACTCTCATTTAGTTGATACCTACAAACTCTTATCTTCAATATTTTTTTGCACTTTTTTGTTCTAAATTAAGTTTCATTGAAAATTTTCAAAAAGTAAAAAATAAAAGTCTAACGCAATTGATTGTCAATTTACCACAAGGGATTATCAATTTACCAAGATTGTATTAAGAAAAGGTTTAAAAAATGTTAAAATGCGATGACCGCAAGAAAAAATGAACACAATAATAAAGCTAAGAAAAAAAGTGCAGGGAAGAGAGAAAAGGAAAAAAACATTTGTATTCAAAAAGAAAAAATTTAGACTTACCATGGCCCAAAAACAGTGTGACACTTGAAGAGTAGCAATTGTGTTATGAATAACAAAAATATAGAAGTGATGAAAATCAAGGTTGGCAACCAGAGATGGCTACTAGGGTAAAAGTATGTTAAAGGAGAAATTCTTCAGGAAGCCTACATTCTCCACTGAATCCTATTGACATTTGAGCATCACAATAGAATCTAGCACAGAAGTGATGTGTTGGTGAAATGACAGCAACCCAAAATGATGTGTCGGTAAAATGACAGCAACCCAAAATGATGTCGGTGGAATAGCAGCAACTCAAAATGATGTGTCGGTAAAATGACAGCAACCCAAAATGATGTTGGTGAAATGACAGCAACTCAAAATGACCTGTCGGTGAAATGACAGCAACCCAAAATGATGTGTCGGTGAAATGACAGCAACCCAAAATGATGTGTCGGTGAAATGACAGCAACCCAAAATGATGTGTCGGTGAAATGACAGCAACCCAAAATGATGTGTTGGTGAAATGACAGCAACCCAAAATGATGTAAAGCAGTGAGTTTTATTCAACACAGGTAATAAGAATTTACTAAAATACCCAAAGAAAATTAGATCAAAATGCAGAATGCCTAGATAGTGTTGTGTAGTGAAATGAATACAAATAGTACTAGCACCTGATATGACAAAATAAGAGAAGGAAAATATGATAAAATGAATTATACTATGTGAAAGAAGAAAGTTGACTCAAACTACTTAAAGCTCATTGCGCACTAGGAAAACTAGCAAGATCTATTGTGAATAAAACAAAAATAGTAGAGTTGTAAAGATTTTATACAGATCCCATGAGGTAACCTCATGGGCTGCATAAAATATCTAATGAAACTACAAAACAAGTTTGTAATTACAAAAAGACATTGCAAAATAGCTTTTATGGTAGTTTTAAAAAACATGTACTAATCAGGGTAAACATACAAAAGAGAAACAATCTGGAGTACTAGATTAGTAAATATTCTGACAGAATTGTCATAGCCTTGGTTAAATTGTAGGATGAGGTATGAATATAAAAATGTAATACAATCACAACTTATCTGGAAATGGGAACAAATGAGTAGATTAAAATCTTCACACTTCCTTAAGATATTATTATAATTCAAGTATACATAATGAAAAACATGAGGAAGATATAAGAGATAGGAAAGAATATACTGCTTCATATTTAGAACCACCAAAATCTATAATCTGCATGGTTAGAAATGATTTCCAACTACATTGCAAATTTTAGAAATATATTGATAAATAAAATCTAGTTGATTTATGATGCAGTGGTCCTAACAGCTATGAAATTTGTTATAAGAGTCTATCAATGGGAGCAATAGAAAATAGTTCAGAGCAATGGGCCTGCTACGCTCCTTTGCATATGCAGTGTGAAAACTGATAGTATTCTCATAGTATATTTTGAAAGAAAGGAAAAATCTTGGGCAGGCAAAACAAATGTGCAGTCGTGGACAGTCTTTGCTAATATATTGGCAAGTTGACTGGTTGTAGAAATGTGTGCTGTAGAGTGATTTTCTTGCTGAATATTGATTTACATATGTAATGGTAGTGAACATCAAAATGATTTACAAGCTCATAATAGATATGATTCCCTGCTAATGCAATTGAAAGAATGTTGTCTTTGGTATAATGTAGTGAGAACCAGTGGAGAAAAGCAAAAATCATGAAGTTAACATGAGAAAAGTTCTGTGACTGTATTACTACATGCATAATGTTTGAATTCAGTAGATGAGTGACTAATTGTTGGTTGCAATCTTGATGATCAGGTAATAGGACCCCTAACTATAATGAAAGTTAATTTTTCAATGGACTTATAAGTATCTCTGTCACTGGCTCAGTTTGGATCATGATAACCAGTCAATAAATGTATCTCAGAATTACCAAAAATTTGGGGGAAATGTGTGCAAAAGAACTATTCTCAAAATATTTAACAACCCATTTGGCCACAGTAAAATATGTTGCCATGCAATTAGGCATCTAATAATAAAGCTGCATGACTGAATGCACAATATTTGGGCAGGTCTTTAAACTGACATGCAAAAATACTACCAAGGCTCTGATAAAGTGTAATGCTTGCGGTATCTAATAACTGGGACTGAGCAAGGTCAAACATACTCTTCTAATGCCCCCTCCCCCCCCACAAATAGCAGGACTGTATTAAAGTCAGAGATCATTCAACTTTTACTTGATCAGATTCTGATTAGCATGCAGTTGACTCCAATGTCAGTATACCCAGATGAATCAGCCATAGGCATAAAAAATTCTTGGTGCATGCTATTGTACCATAAATGGCAAACTAGGATTTGTGCTCAACTATAATATCTTCAACATGGATATCCATTACAGCAAGGTCAACCATCACAATGACCATCTAAAATGTTGCCAATGTATACACACAAGTCAGTACCACAAGCAGTAATACAAATAGTGACTAGTGATTAGTGCAGGATTTTGTTCTATACACTGAAAGTCTCTTAAAGACCATATAAACTTTTAGTCAGTATGCCAAGTTCTCATTAGGTTCATAGAGATTCAACAGATGACAAGTGACTTAATTTAAAACTTTTGGTTCTCAGGCATTTTATCTTAAAGAAATAACAGTATCCACATCAATACTATTTATTTTCCATTAGATAGACAGCTAGAGCTATAGTAGTCAACTGGACATTATGGATGTTGTAAATGCATAAGTGTCAGTACCTGAACATTGAAGATATCCTTTAACTACATGATAAGCCTTGTACTATAGAACTTAACCATTAAAAGTATAGAGTGTCAAAAAGATTCTTTCCTGCAAGAAGTGGCAGAAGGCCACCTACATGAGACTTTTCAAGGCATTAATTTTTCTAAAGGATGGCATCATGCCCATGTTGAGTGTTGGTCTTGCAACTTTTAGCATGAGCTGCATAAAAGTGAGTTAGTTCACAATCAGTAGGGTGATTGCCAAGTGACTCAAGGTGCAAAGAAGTGACAAAGCCACGTTTATCAGAATCAGACTCATGAGGAGAGTCAGTTTTCTCAACAACCCTTCTTTGAGTGATCATGTGATGAGGTTGAAATTTAGGAACAGGTGGATGTACTACATCCATATTGGAGACAGGAGTGTTAGGAAAATACCAACACAACAAATAACATAAAAACAGATATAGTATTTGATATTAACCTACATGTGTTGCTGAAAGTGAGATAGCTTTTGCAACACATGAAACTTAGTAGCATGAAGAATAGGGTTCAGTTCTCTAAAGTATCTCAGAACTAAAACTGAAATCAAACTGAAACCAAGCTGAAAATAAACTGAAACCAAGCTGAAACCAAACTGAAACAAAAATCAAAACATGGACAAATCATACTGTAGCTACATAGATATAAGAACTAACCCTTAATAGAATTAGTTCCTAACAAGGAGACACTGTAGAGTGACTCTTGGATCTTTGATAAATGGAACATGTTTACTGATACAAATACAGTTGGCTTATGGCTTAGGATAATGTCTTCAGCATCAGCATGATCTGGAGAAGGTCTAAGGAAGGTACCTTTCTAGGATTTAGGTTTCAGTTTACCATCTTTTTTTACAAAAATGAGAACAAACGCTGTATAAACAAATATTATGTTAAGAAGCCAAATTAAGAAGGCTATTTGTTGAAAATACGTACTGGTCAATGTGATCATATATTGTACTTCATATTTTTTATAGATCAGACTTGAATTGTTCTAGAATTGCATAATATGGATATCAGTTCTTAAAATGATCTGTTATGTATTGAAGTTGATGATGGCTTACCATTTACCTTAGTTATTTTCTTGATGCATAATAGATTACATTCCACATTATTTTTGTATTTCTTTGCTTTGCTATTTTACTTAATACTATTATGCCAAAGAATAAATGGAGACAAGTTTGTTTGCAGAGGATGGTACGTAATCCAAATTTGAACAGCGTAAAGGTATGTGTATACCTATGAATATTTAGGTTGTCCTAACTCACTCTTCGTATAGAAGATAAAGAGATAATCCTGCATTTTCATTAGGTTAACAAACACACATATGTGCTTGAAGTTTTTTACTTACAAAACAATGGGTAGACGAAATGATAGTTGGTGCAATCATACATGAAACTCATCACATGGCAGTATCCACTGAGGGTACAATTATGCATTTCTAATAATTTTTTAACCGTGGAGGCAATACACAAAAGTTGTTTTAGCCCATGTTTGAATGAGTATATTTGTTGGTCTTACTACTGCTATACTATTTTATAGTACAACTACATATTATGTTTGTTTGCCTATATTTGCCTATATTGGCCTATGCTCACCTAATATTTTCCTACTGCTTGCTTATTACTTTCTACAGTCCATTTACCAAATATTGCTGTACTAAACCTTTACCTACTTATTTACTCTGCACTCTTCAATGTACCATGTGTCACCTTTCTTATGGATTAATGATAACTTCCTAAGTATATTTCCTACTGACATCATTTCTGAGTAATGAAGTTCTGGCCAAATGCACTTATATAACTGCTTTACCAATTATCATGGTTTCACAAACTTTATTTTACTTACCATCATTCTGCTAATTCTCTACCTTCAACTATCCAAACATTACTTTGATATGTTAAACAAATTACTTAATCCATTTAAGGTTCAAAAAGATTAAGCTAGATTTGCCAAATTAAGTCATTTTCAACTTCTTGAAGCCAGTAAGGTATACTGCCATACGAAAAGGGATATTTTATGTTTCACTCTCTCTTTTGTGTTGAGAAATGCAACTGAACGATGTGATTGCTAAGGAGAATTGAACTGCACTCATAGAAACCGTCTGATCTGTTATTTATGTTGAAGATGACTCGCCACTGTAGCTGATTGCATATCATTTTATATGTGTAATATATTTTTCATTGCATATAATTACATCTTTCTTGTGTTGATTTTAACAACTTTCACTTCCAGATGCACTTGGCTCTATCTACTATCTAATTGTGTTACTGTGTACTTTTGCTGTACGTCAACCTGCAACAAATAAATTTTATTGAATGAGTCTTTTTAAAATTGTCACAAGAAAGATACAATTTCATGCAATGAAAAATATATTTCACATAAAATGATATGTAATCAGCTACAGTGGCAAGTCATCTTCAACATAAATAATAGATCAGACGGTTTCTATGAGCGCAGTTCAATTCTCCTTAGCAATTACATTGTTAAGATGCATTTCTCGACACAAATGATTGTCCTAAACTGCTTGCTACTTGCTATGTTTTCTTTTATAAACAATTGGAATGGGAAAATCAACTTCAATGATGAGGAACAGCAAGATTTGGCCTCATGCATACACTAGACAAATATACAAAATATCATCCAACGCTCTGCTGCAGAAATTTATTCTAGGTGTAACAAAATGTTATTATTGCCTATTCAATGAAGATCTTCAACATTTTTGTGCTGACAAATTTATTAGCTGGAGCTATTTATCTCTTGCGCAAAATTGTAAAATGAGCAATATTGCGAGTACTTCGACTGGTTATTCCGTCACTGGATGTTTTAAAACTACAACATAATTCAACATATTCCTTATTATGTCTTAATTTATGTCATAATTTTTAGTTGCTATCATTTATTTCGTGTAAAAATTTTATTCTCCTTCAACTTTTTTTTCTCCACGATCGAAATAGCTATGAATATTTTTAATTCTCAGTGATGCAGTATTTTCAATATTCATTCTAAGTTATTGTACACTTGAAACTTCAGAGTGATAACAATACTATCTTTCTTTATGAGAAAATGTTTAAGAAATAAACTTTGCATAGATTCCTGAGATCGTTAAACATTTAAAGTTGCCATATCTCTACTTTGCAAAATATTCTAGAAGTTCGGAACCTCAGGCATCAAAAATTTTTGCCATAGTTAATATAATTAATCTATATTACATTTTGCATTGCTTTGATTCATTTTCTGTACCATTGCTTTGTTCAGTATCTCTGTAACCATAATTTTGTAGTTTTTTTACCTCTTTTTTGGTACAATGTATTTTATGCCTTATACAAAATAGAATGACAAAACCGAACTAATTAGAGTGATGATGTCTAGGTCTGTTGCTTGAGTGCAAGGAGCCATCAATCTATTTTGTATGGAATCCATTTATCATTTTCAACTAACTAAAGTATCTGGAATGTAGCTGAATTTAGGCTTTAAAATAATGATTAGAGAACCCCTTGAGTTCAATAGCTACTTAATCTCTACTGTGGCATATCCATGAAATCTGGTTTTGACTCTCAGATCTACCTAGTGTTAGGAAACTAAGTATATAAATTTGAACCAATGATACTTTGGTTTGCCACGTAAATTTTGCTAAGTACATGGAAGAACAATTGTAAGGATATTTTCTTTTTTTTACATCAAGGACTCATGTGCTGAGAATCGCAAACACAAAATTAAGTGAAACATTTACTGCTCCTAGTATTTTTGTCACAAGAAAATATACTCAACATGCAACCTCAATTTTTTAACTGTGTTCAAAGGGACACATAATAAATAATGTTGATTATTTTCAAAAAAAAATGGAAAGGCGAATAAAACATAAGATTAGTCACTAATATGCGAAGTAAAATAATATTTTAAATATTTGCAAAGATTCCATACACTAAAAAAATGGCTAATTGCTTCCAGTATATCAACGCTATTAGCAAAACTTTTATTTAACCTACATCCTTGAATGCAACTATTTTAATAGATTAATGATCTGATGCATACATTGCAATCCTGACAAAAAATAGACAAATTTCATGCAGAAATTGCATGATAGATAAGAGACGAGATTTTTCCTATGGACAGCTATTTTGTGCAGATTCCAATTGTAGCCAGATATGAATACGTATGTAACATTAGAAGAAAAAAAGGATGAAAGGAATGAGCATGCTATTATCCTCTGTGACAGCAGCGAGCTCATCAATTCATTGTCTAAATATGGAGTTTTTAGTAGTAGATCAATGGAATCTTGAACAGTTTATTGTACTTTTTAGCAACACATAACAAAAAGGCTTATCGCATTAGTATGCAAGAAAATTGTAGACACTGCAAACCAGAAAATTTGACGCTCTTCATCTGTACGTTACAACATGGAATCATAAAGACACATGTTTGTCGCAGACACGCAGTGGAAAAATGTGACGATATCATATCTAATATGAGCTCTATAATGATTGTTTTGATTTCTAGCAAAGCAAAAAGCATCAATTTTGTTTCAGAAGAGTATTTTATTCATTTCTATACCAAAAGTATATTAGTAGGTACTTTGTTTTGACCAATTTATTTTGCTGATATGTATATTTTCTTGAGACCAGGCAAAATGGGACATCCAGTTAGAGGTAATGCTAAGAATTATGTTACTGGGATTTATTCAAAAATTTGGGTATTAGGTTCAGTGTACCCATATGTAATGACCTCATTATCGATCAGTTAGGCTTTTAGTTAAATGTATTAATGTAAATGTGATTACTTATTTCTTAGGATTGTGTATGTTTGATTAGTCGGCTAGAAAGGATAATGGTTTTAAAAGTAACATTACTTGACGCAACATAATTAGAAGAATTGGAATGAAATGCAGCACTTTATCATTTAGTATTAAGATGAGCTGCTTAGTTTGGAATAGAGTAACCAGTGAATACTAAACTGAAATTAACAGAGGCTTGTTAAATTTGCGACAAAAAATTTGCATATCATTTTTACAATAATTTAACTGCTACCAGAGCCTCGGTCAGCTTGCGTAATCAGCTGCATACTTGCATTACTGTGTGTGCAACATCAAAATAACTTTTTGTACTATATATCCTATGCGTAAGACTGATTATGATGCTCTAGTAGAAGTAGTACTGTTGCATCAAGAAGAAAGGGAGAGAGGAAAATTTAAAATTTGGTTCCTCAATATCGCTGCTACAGAAAGTTAGAATATCAGATTGCAGATTTTATTATATACTTTTAAGGTGGAGATAATGTTTAAAGTAATTCTGGACAATGTGAATGGTACCACCATCATCAGTTGTAAGTGTCATAGCCAAAAATTGATTTAATTCGACAATGTCAGAAGCCCAAGTTTTTTGAGTTTGTAATGAGTGAGTCAATTTTAGTGAATGCCATGATAATGAAATCATCAATGTAAATGACTATCAAAACATAACCAGCATCAGCATTGCTTGTGTAGAAAACATAAATCCGCTCCATTACATGTTCAGAAAATAAAAATAACTACATTATGGGAGATTCTACTTATTCTCAAGAAGCTTATATTACACAAGAATATTATTAAATTTGTAGGACATGATACTTTTAGGCTTCAATGGTTCAAATGAAACTGACAGAAGTTTTATATACAGCTCTAAATTATCAACATTTTTACATTGAAGGAATGCAGGCTGTCTCTACCTCACAAGTAAAAATTTTTCATCGATTGAATGTGTCAATTGTAGTCAATACAAGCTATGAAAGGCATTGATACATTGTGTTATTATAGTAAATCATAGCAAGATCTAGCATATAGCAAGTAATCTGCTCTACATGAGTTTGTCAATATAATGTTTGGAAGAAGTACAAAGTAGTTGCCAGGAGCTCCACTGTCAATTCATCCTGTAGGGTCGAGAAATGACGTGGAATTGGAAATCGATGCAAAAGGTGAATATTCCTTCTTGCACTCAGATATTGAGTTTACCTTTGTGCACATTGCATAACCTGTCTAAGAAGTATTAGATGCACACTTACCCTATGATCTAGATGGCATTGACTTGACATTTGCCGTAGAGACTTGAACAGTTTTACTTATATCTAAAGGAAGTGTGCTAGGTATTGTGAGTGATTTTGGTCATCGGACATGGACCGGTTTTCTATTGAGAAATTGAGAGACTTATGGCACAAATGAAAAAATGATGTAGCTCAGGTAGTTGCACATGAAATTGGTATCACGCAAATGAGTTTGCTATTACGTTATATCACTGACAGAAAAGATAACAGTGAAAATTTGGTTAGGCAGTTCACAAAGAAAATCGTCATTAAAACAGGGGCTGTGAGCTCAGTATCAGTTGCTATTATGACAAACAGCAGATAACTTAACTTAACTCCAATGCCAAGAAGAATACATTTAGGTTACCATTGAAAAAAGGAATTCTACTTCACGCTGTAATTCCGTGAGTCTCTTGAGTCCAGATGTCTCAAAGCAACTAACTGACTAAGAGTAATAAAATTATATACAATTGATCATAATTACTCAAGATATGCAGCAGTATTCATTAATCATGCTCAAAGATATAAAAAAATAGGCTTCACTGAATGATAACTGCAGATAGACTAGATGAAAAGAGGTTTAAATTGACTAGGGAAGAAATATAGAAGGACTTGGGGGAGGTCATAAACAACTGCCAGACTCGGTAGATCCACTGAAACAAAGTATGGATCACTACCCATCGGTAATTGAATAAAACAGATTTATATCTTACTCTCTTTGGCTAACCCATAATGCCAACATGAATACGGATTAATCTATGTACAGCAGTGCAGTATTGAAATCAACTGAAATCAAAAAGAATATAATCTCATGTGAACATTATGATGAAATAAAAAGCTATATTTTATGTTAGTTTTAAAATATAGAAGAAATTGAAAAAATCGGCTTAGTACTATATCAGGATGCTAGAAACAGACAAGCAAAGAAAGAAATAAAACAAATATGCTGCATTACTAAGATATTTAAGATGATTGAACAACCAACACAACAGAGATCAAGCTGCCAGAGAGATGGTGGTCCAGAGAGATAAATAGGCATAAAGGCAAAGTGAAAGAAGAAACACAAAACACAGCCAACATTATGTAATTACAAAGAATGCAATTATATCTCAATAACCTTTCTTGTTTGAATAATTTACTAATATAATTTTATTGGAAACAGATTTTTCCATGGGATAAATAACATTTCAAATCTTGTAATTGCAAATGAACCAAAAATATTGGATGTAAACTGTAGGATCGGAACTGTAGAATTGTAAATAAGAATTTAAATTAAGAATTGAATATGAAAGGATAACAATTTATAATCTTGAACTGGAAGTCAAACAGTAGCAGCATAAATCTTGAAAAGAATGACTCGAATCTGTAGATTACAGGACTCCAGAGTGTCTAGAAAGATTGGACTCGGTGCAGCATAGATTTAGAAAACTTTGCATAAATGCTGAATGTCTGAAATGAACTATCTCAGTTCAATGCAAACAAGCTCGGCACATGCAACAACATTGTTAGGTGGAGAACAACTAGGGAGTACGGAAAAAATCATACATGAATAGTTAGCTTGAGATGTTTTTGACACTTTTTGCTTGAGTTGAGGGGAAAAAACAAACTGACCACTATTAAAATTGATGCAGAAAGATATAATTATATGCAATTGAAATATATTTCTACATCATGCACAATTTTTAATTAAATGACAAGCCAGTCATCATTGAACTTCAACATACATAATGGATCAGCTCAATATATCATATCGCTAGAACTCAGTTTGATTTTTTCAAACATATCACATTGAAAAAACTCTATTCACAATACACTCCCTCAGTGTGATCAACTATACAAATCATTGATACCAACTTGGTGAATCTTGCTCCAAATCCCTTTTGTTAAAATACCTACAAGCATACTTTTTTGTTTCTTTGTAGAGAACTTCAATGTTGTTTTTTGCAATTTCTTCTCTTATATGATGGAAAATAGTATTTATGTATTTTTCCTTTCTATGATTAACTGAATTTTTTGTCATTTTCATGCCAGATAAATTATCTTTATACATATTCAATACTTTTTACTGCTCAAGTTTGGAATGATTTCTGGCACTAAAAATTGAACCCAAACCTTTTTTTGTTGCAAAAGTTGGTACAACATATTCGGCTTTACTTATTTGTAGTGCTACTGAACTTTGTTTCTTACCTAGCATATTGGGTTACCACCTAATGTGAATAAATATCCAGATACTGATTTATGATTATCATGATCACCAGCCCAATATGCAACACTGCAACTCACCAGTATTAATTCATTGTTTTGCTTGTGCACAATTCAAAAAATTCCTGTATTCTTTGTAAACAACAAAAAATTTGCTTTACTGCAACTTATTACTACATCCAAGACTTTGCATAAACCGTGCAACCATTGTTGCTGCAAACATAATTTTAGGGTGATTAGTAACCATTAAATGTCTTAATTCGCCAACTGCTTGACTATAAAGTATATTTATCATTTCTTCAGTTTCTTTCGAAGTTTTTTGATGCATTTCTAAAGACAATGTTGAACTCATATCAACTAACACTTCTGTAAGTGTCCATATCATATTTCTTCAACATATTTTGAATATATTGTAATTGACTGGTTTTGATATTTCAAATTTTTTCATCTGTTACAACTTCAATTCCAAGAATATATTTACAAACTTTAAGATTACTCATGTCAATTTGATTCCTTATTTTCTTCATTACCCATTCTTGTAGACTTGAAAAATTTCCCGTAATTAATATATCATCAATGTACAATAAATGGTATAGTATACTTTCTCTTCCTCTTTAAAGTATGTGTAAGGATCATAATTTGAATTTTGAAATCCAGTTGAAAACTATACTAATTGAAAGTTTCATTCCAAATCTTTAATGCTTGTTTAAATTCAAATATAAACTGCAAAAGTTTCAAGCATTTACTTTCCTCATTAATGTGAACAAATAGAATCCTTCTCATAATTTTGTCTAGATTTCTTCATTTATCAATCCACCATAGAAGAATGTTGTTTTTGTTTAGATTAGGGTAAATTTATTGTTAGGTATGGTAATGTTTGGAAGTATTGGGACTGAAACCCAAGACCCCAGTGCTACAAATCAGTTTTTGTAATGTTGAACCACCAACTCCCTACACTTGGGGGCCTATAGGACTCTTAGTATCTTGGGACAGGGCAGATATCCTGACACCCTCCCATGCAATGTTGCTAGATACTAGTGCTGTATTATCACTCCAGAGGCCTTAGTAGTCATAGGACCATGCTACTATTTTGTGGTTGACATGGGTAGGAGACTAGTATTCTGTTTTGTGAACCAGTCTTGCTCCGTAAGC
Organism: Vaucheria bursata; assembly: GCA_032358265.1. NCBI lineage: Eukaryota > Xanthophyceae > Vaucheriales > Vaucheriaceae > Vaucheria > Vaucheria bursata. The sequence continues at coordinate 49,353 of JAULBW010044566.1, forward strand.
AAGAATTGCTTGAGGACAAAGCTAAAGCGTGAACTGCAATGTATGTACTTTGGTAACTTTGTACAAGGTCCTGGAGACTACTGTTCATGCTGCCCCTATAACCAATGGAAGATCTACAGCATTGATGTGGAGATTGCTTTTCTCCAAGGCAAGATGCTTGAGAATCAGGAGCTTTACATGAAGCCACCTCCAGATCCATTAAATCCCCATGAACCTACGGGATTTTAGCATATTGACTGAACAAAAGTCTTTATGGTCTAAAGTAGGCTTCCTGCATATGGAATGAAACCCTGCACAGGGCACCAGTCACCACTAGCCTTACTTCTAGTGAAACTGATCTATGTGTATACACTGGCAACTTTTTAGGTGGTCATATTATGATGGTTGTCCATGTCAATGACATCATGGATGGCAGAGTCAGATGTACCTATAATGATTGTGCTATATTGCGCATTAGAGATTTTTTTGATGTTTCAGACTCCATAGAATTTCACCTTTCTTTGCATGGTGGTTATAAATGATTCACTTGGGCACATTCATATCAGTTTACAGCACTTTGTGGATCAAATTCTGGTAAAGTGTCAGTTACATGATGCCCATCCTCAATCCACCCCTGTAATCTGTATGCATTTGGGGGAGGGGGCATTGGCAAAGGAGTTGATGCTAGACACCGCCCAGTCTCAATTTCTAAATACCACAGGCATTAAACTGTATAAGAGTTTGACAGGTATTATTCTATATGTTAGTTCAAAGACCTGTTTAGACATTGCGCATTCTGTCATGCAGTATTGTTGCCAGATGCCTAATTCCACTGTTTCCTACCTTATTGCACCCAAATGGATACTTCAATACTTCAAGAGTAGTTTGCTTGTATTAGTTTATTTTTTAAGCTCTAGATGATCCCAAGATACCCTTACTGACTGGTTATGCTGATGCAAACTGGGCTGGTGATGTGGATACTTGTAGATCTACTGGTGGATTTCTCTTCATGGCTAATAATCCTGTTACCTGGTCATTGAAAATGCAGCCAATTGTCACTCACTTGTCTACTAAATCTGCATATGCTACTCTAGTAGTACTGCTTTCAAAACTGTTTTCCTATGCAACCAACTTGCTGGTTTTGAATTTTCTCAACTAGTCCCAATGATTCTGTGTGAAAACAACACTGGTGCTATTGCCTTAGCTGAAAACCACATCAGTTATCAATGCACCAAGCACATTGATGTTTGTTACCTTTGTATCTGGGAATGTATCTCTTATAAGTATATTATTCTAACACAATTCTACAACCAATCAACTTGTTAGCATTTTGATGAAGACCTTGCCCAAGCCAATTCAAATATTCTTTTTGTTGAAGACCTTTGTTCAAAACTACTGTCAAAGCTGAAGACCTATCTATTTCACACTGCACACACAGAGAGAGCAACAAGCTCATTCATATGAACCAGTTTCTTTTGTTCCCAAAGAAAATCTCTGCTAAGAAATTTTACGGAATGGGGGATGTGAGGATTTATGAGTCACAATTTGAAATAGGAATTGTAGTGGTAACACATATAACACATTTTATTTGTCTATATCTATCTTAATTTATATCTTACTTCAGACTTATCTTATCCATCTATGATTACATCAGAATCCATTCTACAATTCAGCAGTTCATTCTATAAAGTCTTTTTATACTCCCATTTTATTTGCAATTGCAGTACTTGTTTTATCACCAACTGAGATTGAAATTTTCTTGATTTCTTAAATACTTTTTTTAATTTTGAAGAAACTCTGGAATTCTGTAAGTTCTCGTTTGTTTTGCTTTCCTTCATCACTTGTCAACTTTTCTACTTCTTCCATAAAAGTGTGCTCTCATAGTAACACACTCCTATAGTGTGTGACAAGTAGCAGTCCTTGCATCTAAATATATTTTTGTTTTTTCTATTTCTCTTTTTTGTGTTGCCTCACACTGCGATTGGATCACAATGTTGTATACTTTCATCTTCCTTTTTTCTTCTCAGTTAACATCTATTTGTTGTATCACCCAATTTTTTGCAGCAGCTAATGCAATTAAGTTTTGTATGGTAACATATTTAATCACTGGAGAAAATGTTTCTTCATAATCAATCAAATATTTTGAACTGTATCCTTTTGCAATTAATTTTACCGTATATCTTTTAATATTTCTGTTAGCAGTACAATTTGATTTGAAAATTTCTTTACATCCAATTGTCAACTTTAATGCTAAGTTGGAAACAATATCAAAAATATTTCTGTTTTTCAAAGATTTCTACTGTTTTTAAGTTGCTTTTTGTCATTTTTCGATTGCTTCTTTGAAACTTTTTGATTTATGATTACTCTCATATTCAATTTTACCTGTTGATACTATCAAGTATTCAGTTAGAGCTTTTCTTATCCTTGATAATCTTTGTAATCTTGAGGTTTCACCTATACTTGATTCCTTATTAACATTTTCATTACACCAATTGCTGCCCTCTTTGCTTAAATTTTCAGTCTCTTTTCATTAATTGAAATTTTCTTTATCTGCTACTGGAATCTCCTCTTCAACTTTACAATCTTCAATGTCATCATTATCCTTATTACTTAGACTTTCAAAATTCAAACTTAATTTGTCATGCCCTTTTTTGCTGCATCATTTTGAAAGCAACTTTAATCAAAATCAACATCACAACTGATTGTTAGGAATTAACTCCCTTGGGGATTAATTCATTTTTTGTAGCTGAGGTTAGTTTTTTCATTTATGACGTTCCAAGTAAATTGACTGCATAGATGCCAGTAGGGCTATATATTTTGTTGTGTAAATAGAGTTAGCTCACTTTTATCAACGCAAATAGTGCATGATAAATATGCACATTTCTGTCACAGTTCCTTGTGCTTTGTTGTATTTCATGTTTCTAACACTGATAAAAGTTACATTTCTGTTGAGGCTATAAGGTTAATGTGCTTTTGAACACTCTTTATACCCAATAAATATGCACTTGATGGCTTTGGGATGCACTGTTTACATTTTTCTTTTGAAATCAATCCATAGTTACTGCACTTAAAAATTTATAAATGTGTATGGAAGACTTCTACTATACAAAAGCTTAAAACAAATTTTTCAGCTGTCTGAGCTGAAGGCAAACAATTTTGAAGGTGTATTGCTGTTGCCACAGCTTCAGCCAAAAGTTTCTTTGATGATGATGATGATGCAGTAGACATTGTGCCATTGTGACTACAGTTTGTACTAAATGTTCAGCAGTTCCATTTGTTTGATGAGCACATCTTACAGTTGTCTACAAATTCCTTGATATTTTAAATACTCCACAAGTTTTAAAATGGTAAATTTTTTGGCTCCATCATATCAATCCTATTTTACTTGGACATGGAACTTTCTTTCAATCTTACTGATATATTCTACAATACATTATTCACTTTCAAATCTTTTTTAAATAATAGCCATTAAGACACATGCTAAAGTTGTTGACATTCAAAAGTAAGTGCATGCTTTCACAAATACTTTTATTTTCCATTGGTCCACATGTATCACAATGCAGTAATTTAAATAATTTGTATTTGTCATATAATGCATTGGTTTCACATGATTTTTCAACTATTTTTCCTACTTTGAATCTGCTGCACATTGGGAATGGTCTTTCTTTCCATTTTAAATTTTTGATAAACTGCCATTCTAAAGTCCATATCAGCACTATTATTTATATGTCCCAGGCACTAATGCCAAATCTTTAATCTATCATTAGAACGTGAAAGAGTACTTGAAGTTTTGCCATATTCAGGTTCAACTCGTTATCAATATAATCCATCATGTCAATTGCCAATGGAAATGACTTTATTCTAACTTTTTCTTGAATTTCAATCAAATTACTCATAAAGAAGGTTTTAAAATTGTTCTCCCTATTTACTTGTAGTATTAAAAGAAATTTTTTTTCCATGGCTTAAATGTAAAGAACATTTGCAATTTTCAAGGTTTTAGTGTGTTTATGGCAAGATTACCATTTTTTCAACAGCCCCTTCTCCAAATATATTTACATTACTCCCATTTGTAACAATGATTTGATCACCATGCAATTATATTGATTTAGTAAATTGCCTGTTGCTTCGGTATATGTGATGAGTTGTGCCACTATTGATGGTTCACAAATATTTTGATAAACCTTCACTTTTATTGTCTAGTGATGTTGCAAATGCAGTAAACTAATGAAAATCATTTTGTACTGCATAATCTAGGTGTTTTATGAAACACTTTGGTTGACCATGTTAGCTCCAACATTTATCCTCTGCATGACCCTGTTTTTCACAGTATGCACATTTTTTTGGTTTCTTGCTCAGCACTAATAATGCCCATCAACCCTTTCACTGTATTCATTCCAGATGCTATGCATTTTACATGCTCATTAGTTAATATACGGATGATATCTTGCCTATGCACTTCTTTGTTGCTTATTTCCATAAATGTTACATGTTCATAACTTTTGTAGAGTGTGTAAAAGACAAACAGAATGATCTTCATGTGCCATTTCAGCTCCAATACTTGCCAATTATGCTTGAAGACCTTGAACTTTGTTGTAATGTAACATATTGCCAATCTCTTTCATTTTCAGAGAAAATAATTACCATTTTGAGTAAATTTAACCTGCTTCCTGTTGTCCTTCAAATGAATATTGTAGTCTTTTCCATACTGTTAGTGAAATATCACAATCTTGAATTAAATAATGAAACTGCTTTCATATTTAAAAGGATTAATCCTAATGATACACTATTTCTGTTGTTGAATTCATGCTGTACTTTAAAATTTGTAAAGGGCAAAATATGATCAATATATGCAGTATTTCATATGCCTTTAGTTAGAAAAACTGCTCTCATTGAGCAGGACCACCTTAAATAATCCTCCCCACTGAACTTGCCAACATTCATTGAAATATCATCATTATTTATTGTGCCAGAGTGATCCAGGATCACAACTTGTTAAAATCAATACAGAGCAATATAGTTATATGCAATTGAAACATATTTATACATAGCCACAATTTTGATTTAAATGATGAGCAAGTCATCATTAAATTTTGACATGCATAGTAGATCAGCTTAACAGATCATGTGACTAGAACTCAATTCAATTCTTTCTGGCAGATCACATGGAAAGAACTTTATTTGCAACAACTGCTCCAAAGTTAAGGTTTTGCACTGGAGGGAAAGTTGGGATTGAATAGACCAGGAGCACATGAAGAAGGTAGGAAAGAATTCCTGATGTCAATACTGTTGTTGATTCAACAATTGGTCAGGGTATCCCAGTCATTAATTTACTTATAAATGTTGATCCAGTTGACAACACATATTCTAAAAAGTCTCAGAGACGTAAAAACCTTACATTATTTAGCTGAAATAACTTTGCACAATATTTAGCTGAAATAACTTTGCACAATATTTTGTATGCTCAGCCCATTTGAGGCTCCATAAGGTCTTTGATAAATGTGAACAGTGCCATTTATTTAGTAGATTAATATCTTTGATAGACAAAGTCAAAATGTATATAAAAGGAATGATCACTTGGAAAAATATTTTAGTGAACTCTTTAAGCTGCAGTTACTTGTCTATTGGAAGAAGTCAAGCATACTTATTGCTCCACTACACCGTGATTACAACTCGTACCAACTGGAGGAACACAAGGATGGATATACTAGTAGATATATCCTGGAATAGTTAATGAATGTGAAATGGGTTAAAATAGAAATGTAATTATAGGACTGCCAGTAAGAACAGAATAAGTCAAAAGAAAGCAAGTGTGCAGTGTCACTCAAGCAGGCAAAATTACTAAAGAATGGCAGTTTTAAAGTTTTTCAAGATAATATTTTCTACATTATTAAACTTAATGGCTCTCCAATAACATCAGCAAAGCATAGGAAATTACTTTTTCTACTGCTATTGTCTTTCTAGCAACTAATAAACTAATACTTACCCTTTATTTTACCTCAGGTAGTGAACCAATTAAATGCAGCTCATACATTGGCAAAGCAATCCTCAAGAATGCAGAAAATAGCATACAGTAAACTCACATCATTGAGAGAGCTTTCTTAAGTTTAAAAAGAGCAAATATTAATGCCTTCATTGAGTTGATAGTTAAAAATAGCAAAAAAATCATTGTTGAAGGTTCATCAAAGCTCTTATTCACTTACCGTAATTTAAACCTATTGCCAGTACTTGATCTGTTTTGCCATTTGATCTGTTATGGAGTCATAATTTGTTACTTGCTATGTGCTTTTGTACAATTCTCAAAAGGAGTCCTAGCTATTCTATTGACTTAATGTTAGAACTTAAGTAGATAAAGTTGCACGGGTTTGAATTAAGCAACAGTTGTTAACTCTTCCAGTACTGGGACAAATGCACTGTTGCATGTTTTGTTGTAAATATTCAAAATTAGTACTGCATTGATGGTAGTAACAGTAGTAGTCTGGATGCTAGTATAATTCAACTTAACTCATGTAGTTTATTTTGTATTGTGTTGTTTCCGCTCAGTGGCAGAAACAACAGCATTAAATATTACGTGTTTCCTGTTAACCTTTTCTTGTTTTGTGCTAAAATTCTTCACGGATATTTAGAATTTTGTCCTTGTTCTGTGCACACTTTTGCCAAGTTAGTTCTGGCCTTTTTCCCTCAACACATTTGATAAACCAGTTCCTGACAATTAATTTGTCTTGTATGTGCATTCTCTTAAATTGTATAGTGTTAATAAGGTTCATTCTTGACAGCATAAAATAGAAATTAGTATGCCATGTTTGTATGTGCTGTTTTGTGATATTTGTTTGTCCTGTGCTTACTAATTTACGTGTGACAATACATTCATTGATATATAATACCTATTGCTGACTATTAATATTATGCTGAAAATACTTTTCAGATAATTATTAAATCTGGTGTTGTTAATAAACGAGATCTAATCACATTAGTAGTTAAAAGATATTTAAACCAATTTGAATCTATACTATCAAGCTGAAAAACTAATTAGCTATATTTATTTAGATGCCATGAATTCAGAAATTTATTTGTCAGCAATAACAATTACAAAAAAATTGTCGATTGGCCAAAACATTACCACCTCAACATGAAAACTAAAAGGAGAAAGAATTTTCTACCAAAAATTTATCCAATCAGAAACAGATTTGTGACTATCAAAAAGATAGACTCCAATATCAAAGAGCAATCAGTGGCTAATTTGCCATAATGACATGAAATTTATTACCTGGGACTTATCAAATTTGTCAATATTTTATCTCTTCATAGGTAGGTAGGTCTTGCTGCTTTGATGATATTCAGAACATGCAAAGGTTGAAATGAATATTCATGGCAGCTTTACAGACATAAGCTTAACTGCTTGTAGAACAGTTAGGTGCCAACCTTTTTTGCAATGGTGCCATAACACTGTCCCCCTAACAAAAACTCAGAAATAGCATACCATTTGTCAGCTTAGAATTTTATAGCATCTCAAAAATATCAATATGCACTGGACTAGTTTTCCAAAACAAAATTAGTATAAATATTTTAATGTTAAAATTGTTCTTGTTTCATTGCATCTTAAAAACAATATTCATTTATATATTTTGAAGTAATAGGGATTGAAATGAATAAAAAATTACTAATAACATTTGTAGCTTTTACTTTTTCTACATCAAACATAGCTATAGCAAAATCTTCACCTAGTGAGCCTAATGCTTACAAAGAGACAGCTGAAAATGTTGAATAAGATAAAAGAGTAGAGTAACGTTTCAGGATTTTTTTTGCTAGCACAGATTAAACAAGATTTTTATATTTATTCCAAGACCTTTACTCCTTGACCAGCAAGATTCTAAATTAGTTCACACATCTCAAAAATATGTAAAGATGATATCTGTAGAACAGGAAGGCATGTAAAGTGCATGTATGTGCACCGATAGAGGTATACAATTAAATAAACTAAAAGGAGTGAGTACTGTTGGCAACCTCAAATGCCAACAGTAAGAATTGATTATAATTCCTACCATGACTTTGAATGCAGCATATATTTAGCATGTTGAAAAAAGAAAGATGTAAACATATACTTACAAAGACAAGCAATACAATTGTCTGATAGTCAAACTAATGTAATATGCACATTAATTAGAAATCTTAAATTGATGGCCCTCCTGTTGGTCTAGGCTCATTGAGACAAATAACAATAACAATGCTACATCAAAAACTGTTGAAATCCAACTAATAAGAAGTAAAAGAGATCATAAAAAGCGGAATAAAAGCATGCAAAAAATTACACGTATAAGTGTAAATCAAACTCAGCAGTTAACTTGCAAAAAGGGGCTGGAATATCAAACCATTTTGCAAATAAATGGCTAAAGATGTTTCCACTCCTATAAACTGTCAAGACACAAAAAAATTTGCTAAAATCTCTTTTTCTCACCAAATCAGTTTAAAATCGAAGACATTGGTTATGATAACCACACTGGAGAGCAAAAAACATGTGCACAATAAAATGAGCTAAGATAAAATGAGAACTAAAAACTACTAGCAAAATATAGAGGAGCACAAGAAAAAGCAGAAAAAAAAGATCATAAAAAAACAAAAAAACAAGTGCAAGGCAAGTAGATAAGAAAGCAAATATAGTGCATTAAAAATTAGAATTGTAACAAAGAAATAAACAAAAAAACAGTAGTGCACAGTGCAGTACAAGAAACCAACTAAACAACTTGCATCATGGAAATATATTAAAAAAAGTAGTCAGAGTTTCAAAAAGGTTCATAAAGCTGCATGAGGGTATCTTCATGGGTAGCATAAAAAGATCATTGCTAGTTTAAACTTGTCTAAGTTTACCTCAAATACAACAAGTTTTTAAAAGCGTCATAAATATTATAATATAACAACATTTAAAGTAGTAATGTACAGAATATTCAGGTATTATTACAGTATTTCATGATAGGTGTGCAAGGTAAATACTGTGCCTAGTTAGTTATTTTATAACTTAATGTAAAAAGTAAGCAAGTAGTATGATTTTTTGTTGGCAATACTCTATGCACCAATTGCCTTTTTTTGTACATTAAAATTTTTTTGAAATAGTTAAAAAAATGTAAGAAGAGCCCAAGATTAGAGATTTGAATTAATCTTAATGAATTCTTTAGATGAAAGTAGATTATCAACTCTCACACAATCGTTGGAAAATCCATATACTAATGATAGTGAATCAGAACTGCATATAAAGTAGCATTTACATATTGAATGTGTCTGCTTTGGTGTTTTGACACCATTTCGAGTCAATCTCCACTTCTTCTATATCAATCAAAAACGTTATCTCTGCAGCACCATGCCAGTTTAGTTATTGTGTCTGTCTTGTCTTTCTTTCTCAATATACTTGTTTCTTTATATAACTTTTTCTCCGTTCTTTTTTATTTTTTTTCATTGCCATATTATTGCAGCACCTTAATTTTCTACCTATTATCTTTATGCTCACTTAATTAGAAACTATAATCTAAAAGAATAAATGGATCAAGAATAACACTCTTGAATGAAGTATAAAACAGTAAATCTACTATAAATGTTAACAGTTATATTCAAAGTGTATCTCTACTTGTATATCACTACTGTTAGGAACTAATTTGTTTACAACAATTAGTTCTTAAGGGAATTACTCTATTAAGAGTTATTCCATTTTAGCTGCATCATTTTGTGACTCTCCAGATGGATTGGCATTGAGACCTTGTTTGTTGTGTTGCTGAGTGTGTTTCTTATTCACTCTCAGCAACACAAATTATGATTGTATAATGTTACCATGCTTGTATAGCCTTTGTGTTCTTCTTGTCTGGTACATTCATAACAGTTTGCTGAGAGTAACCTATTGTGTTCAATTCGACCAATTGCATTTGAAATTCTGTTGAAGGAATTTCTTGAGTGAAACATTGTCAGTAAGAAAGGTATTCTAAAGACTCTAGAACTTCAGGGCCTTACCACCGTTTTACTCTTAACCGTTATCCGACGGGCCTGTTGGTCTTAGGTGCAAAAAGCCAAAAAGGGTTGTTGAGAAGAGGTGACAGTTGAGTAACCCTGATTGAGCGCCTTACTGAACACAAAGTTTTCAATCAAGTAAGTCCTATTATACACAACTGAAAGGTGTAGTTTGTAGAATGACACATAAGTGTTCACCTGAACAAGTCAATGAGTTATGCACACAATTGCAATGTGCAAATACTGATATTGCTGAGTTACAAGCACAGATTCAAAATCAGCAGGTTGCTGATGTAGCATCAATACCCCCCACTTTGGAACTTTCAAACACATCTACAAAGGAACCCAAAGTCAATCCGCCTGATACCTTTTATGGTGACAAGGATAAGAGTGATGCTTTCTTGGCTCAGCTTAGTCTCTCCTTTCAGTTGCAGAGCTCCCTTTTCTTGGATGATCAAACTAAGGTACTTTTTGCCATCAGCTATATGAAGGGCACAGCCTTCAATTGGTCTTTGCCTTATCTACAATCGGAACATGGAATGCTAAGTGACTATGAACAATTTGAGAATGCATTTAAGGTTACCTTTGGCAATGCAAACCAACCTAGACAAGCAGCTTGGGAATTGCTAAACTTAAAACAGGGTTGTCATCCAGTGGTGGCATACATCTCGGATTTCCAGCGCCTGAGTATTGAGTTAGGCTGGGAATATACCTTACCATTGGTTGAGATGTCTGACAAGAGTCTAAATAAGGAAATCAAGCAGGCCCTCTGTAACTTTAATCAACCAACAAGACTTGATGAATTCTATGCTTTGGTAGCCCAAATTGACAATCGCTACATTGAGTTTTGTCAGGAGTTTTCTAATTACCCTCAACGTTTGGCTCAGACTACTCCTATTGTCAATGATGGAGTAGAGGACATGATCATAGGGGCTGTGCAACATCAAGGCCCATTGGCTCCTGAGGAACGTCAACGTATGATGCAAGACAATTTATGTTTCTACTGTGGTGAGAAGGGACGTCTCATAGCATCGTGTCCCAAGCGTACTGGTAGCCGCCGTGGGACATCATTTGGTAGACGTTTGATTGGGACTACATCTGTTGCTGGTAGGCTTTGCCCATATTTGCATGCTGAACTACTATTTGAGGGGAAACAGTTTATTCCTGTAGAGGCATTGGTGGACTCAGGAGCAGACTTATCATTAGTTGACAGCAAGTTGCTGCAATCTATGAGTATCCCATATCAACAACTTGAAACACCAATAACCTTTGAGAATGTAGAAGGCAATCCTTTATTGGGTGGTGACATTAAGTACTACGTTGTATTGGAGATGAGGAGCAAAGATATAGTATTTTGTCATCAGTTCTACGTATTACATTCTTTGGTCTCACCTATCGTTTTAGGCATTGATTGGTTACAGAAGTACAATCCTGTGATTAACTGGTCAACTCTTCATATTGAAATGAAGCAACCTGGTCATAAACTAATTTCAAAAATATGTGCAATTAAAGAGAGAGTTGATACTGCAATTCCTGAGAACTGTATTGCGGAGGATGTTGTGAGCATTGATGATTTTGTTCCTGATAAGGATGAGATTTTGACTTGCTTTCCATCACAGTATCACCAATATGCTTCAGTATTTTCCAAACAATTGGCTGACCTACTACCTGAACATAGAAAATTTGATATTGGTATTGACATTCAGGAGGGTAAGAAAGTGCCTTGGGGACTAATTTATCCCCTTTCCAATCCTGAGTTAACAGCACTTTGAGCGTATTTGGATGATCAACTGAAGAAGGGTTTTATTTGTTCATCTCAGTCTCCTGCTGGTGCTCCAATATTTTTTGCTAAAAAGTAGAGTGGCGAGTTACGTCCTGTGATAGACTATTGTGGTCTTAATGCGATAACCAAGAAAAATTGGTATCCATTGCCGCTGATTCATGAGATGTTGCATTGTTTTTCTCAAGCTCGGGTTTTCACAAAAATTGACCTTCGTGGAGCTTATAATCTGGTACGTGTTTGTGAAGGGGATGAATGGGAGTCTGCATTTTGATGTCGCTTTGGACATTATGAATACACAGTGATGCCTTTTGGCCTTACTAATGCATCTGCTGTATTCCAGAACTCAACGAATGAAATCCTTTTCAACTATTTAGATCGTTTTTGTGCTGTTTATTTGGATGATATCCTCATATATTTGGAATCATTGGAACAGCATCAAAGACATGTATCATTAGTTTTTGAACGACTTCAAGAAAACAAGTTGTACGCTAAAC
>JAULBW010044677.1:0-61469 GCA_032358265.1 Vaucheria bursata
ACAAACTCAGGAGAGTCATGTTCTTTTGTATTTTGTTGTGTTGATAGAATGTCCTCACTTCTATCAACACAGTTAATATAATGTACGTTTGATTCTTACTCGTTGTCTTTGCATTCATAACAGTTACTTCTATGTTGTAGGAACACAATTCTTGGACAGGATATTGTTGGGAACTAATTTGTTTACAACAATTAGTTCTTAAGGAAATTACTCTTTTAAGAGTTATTCCATTATTTAGCTACATCATTTTGTGACTTTCTAGATGAATTGGCACCAAGATATTGTTTATTGTGTTGCTAAATGTGTTTCTCATTCATTCTCAGCAATGCAAATTATGTTTGTATAATGTTACCATGCTTTAATAGTCTTTATGTCCTTCTTGTTACCATCTTGTCTGCTACATTCATAATAGATATAATCTTGAAAATTAGACACACTTTTATGATAAAAATATAAGCACAAATAAAAATAGTAGCAAGATTTTATGATATATTGGAAAAATATTTGATATAATGTAACAGAGATACGATTGTTGACAGTCACTTTTTTGCCACCAATTTTTGTCCATGAGTACATTAAATACTTCATTAATGAATACTATGTGAAAGTGTAAAAACAAAAAATATTTGTTTTTATACGGATTGTATTGCACTTATTTTGGTTCAACAATTTTAAATTATTTATTCAAGAAAAGCTGAATGAAAATTGTTCAATTCTATAAAAATCATCTTTATTAAAGTTACAATTTCATGGATTTGAATATTAATTCATTATTGAGTTTTATATAATAAAGCATGTAAGAACTGATCAAAATATTGATAAATTTACTGGCAGGAAGACATTTTCCAATTAAAGCAGTTATTATCTCTTTTTGCAAAAGAAAATCAATTTTATCCTAAAAAAATTGAATTTACCAAATAAAAATATGTTTTAGCAGTGCCCTCTATTTTTCCTTTGCAACCATCATCTTACCCTGAACATTGTATTATATTGCTATGTTCGTTTGAGCCAGACATGGTGCTGCATTCATGTCTCCCACAGTTAGAGGATAAAATTCATTCACCAGTGTAAATTTATTTATACCATTATTGAGTTTTACTTGAAAGTTCTACATCCCGTTTAGATTTTACGGAGTCCTGCGTGCAGCATCCTGGGGGCGATTATAAATCAGCCCCACCGTTGAACGGGTCAATATTTAATTATTTGAAAATTAATCGTTTTAGTGGAAGGCCTTACTGCTGATTTAAAAAACATATTATTGACCCTTTCGTTGGTGGTCCAAGATTTTGGTCACCCCACAGAACTGCAAATATGAATATTGCAGATTTTACGCACAAAATTGCTGACATTTTTTTCTGAAAACTACTAATTGCACATCATGTTTTAATATTTAGAGAAAGAAGATCCTTCAAATTATTCTCGTTAATTTTTATGATAATATCGACTCAAAAACTTAGTACCCGATGAATAGAGGAAAAGTCGCAGAATTGGATGTCGGATCGCCGTTGAGTTGCCTATGCATTTCTCCTGATATACAGCACTGTGCCGTGGGGACTAGAGATGCTGTTAAGATATTTGGAATAGGACCAGTTGGTTTCGAAGAGATCAAAACCCTCAATGTATCGACTAGAGGAAATGTCAAATTTAGGTACCCTGTTCAATGGAATTTTTTTGAAATCTTCTAGTAATTTGCATGACTATCTTTTTGAAAGATTGTTACCACGCATTATTTTTTACTGCTATAAACTGTGTCGTAAATCATGCCAAGCAGGAAACCTGGCATTCCTAGAATTCGAATTACAAAAAGTATTCTAAAACCTGAAGCGCTCTAATTTTCTATTTTGAATTTATTTGTCACGGAAATTAACATTTTTTGTCTTGAAGAAATTCAGTAATTTTTCAGTAATAAGCGAATTTTAGTAATCGATAGCAGTCTTCCATAATGTCGAACTCGAATTGAATGTTATAACAAAAACCAAAAGTTAACATCATTTAGCGCAAAAAATAATTTTTCAAATCTATTCAGGCAATTTATCATAACCTAATTTTATATTTAATAGAATGATATCTGTAATGGATAGTGATCTTTAATTCAAAACATAGAAACAATGATTTTAATCTTTTGGCATTTCACGATATGAAAAATTGTAAAATCTACCCAAGGCACTATTTATTCCACTATCCAACTCTAGTTTTAGTATACATTATATTTATGCCGATTAGTTTAATATACAATTCAGTACATTAGAAATCATATTTTTTCACATAAGGAATAAGCTTCCAGAAAAACAATTCAATCTATAATATCTCAGTGTTTTTCATTTATCTATGTGCTTTATATATATGCTGATTTATTACCATGTATTCATATATATATATTAGCCGTGATATTTGCCTTTTAATAAAATTCTTTTGTTATGGATATGACTAATTGACGACACTTGCTTGTATACTATATATGAGTTTTACTCTAATCTGCTTATAATTTGCTAAAATTTGTACACGATATACTTCAATTTCTTCATAATCTACTCTAATTTATGCATCATTTACTTTAATTTGTGCATATTTTCTAAGTTTTGTTGCCTTTTATTTCAGTATTACTGATGTTAAATGGTCGGGCATTAATACTGGACTAATCGGAGCTTCTATGAACAATGGAGGCGTGGTAGTTTGGGATCTAAACCAAATTAATAAAAAAGATGGTAAAAAAGAATAAATTTCGGATATAGTAAATTTGTTTTCAACAAATTTTAACTTATAAAGAATAAGCGGGAAAAATACCGATGTACATAGTTCAGTTTCAGATATTTTGATGTAATGAATTAATTTGCTGGTCCCGCCATATCATTCTACCGCAAAAAAAAGTTATCCCTAAGACGGACATGTACTTTTGCGCATAGAGAATAATCCCATTTTCTTTACATACTATGGATGCACCATAAACGTCGGACACAATGAATCTGCTTTTTCATCGAATTTCACTTCTTGCATATCAACTAAAAATGTCGTACCAAATTTCTAATTTTAGATGTAACGGATTGTAAATAGAACATATTTTGAATGTAATGAGTTTTGGATATAATAAATTTGAGGTATAATGGATTTTAGAAGTAATTAATTTGGATACAATGAATTTCAGATATGATTGATTATTTTGCGGTTTCAACTTGTTTGTTAACCTCAAAATTTGCTGTTTTTTTAATTGTTTTGATACTGATATGTATACATATATTGATGTAAACATAGCATCTCAGGCAGTCAATTGTTACTGTGAACGTGTCATGGTAGAGCATCAGCGTACTGTAAACCGAATATCCTGGCACCCAACTGAAGCATCTTTGCTATTAACATGCTCTATGGATGGCACAATGAAACTGTGGGATCGAAGAGGTGAAATTAATGCTCTTTTCTATAAGTATAAAAACCGGTATTTTCGCAATGATTGGTACTTATCAAAGAGATATTTTTTCAGAACTTTTGAAATTATTCTAACATAAAAACTGTATGCTATTGTAGATGAATTTATTGGTCGTACTAAGAAGGGCAGTAACTTTTCAGGTCCATTAAGTGACTTTTTGCGTGTCGCTTAGACGGGTACCTTTTATTTCGATAATACTACTTGAACAAGTACTAGCCTTCTAAAAGTAAATTCATCTGAATTGAAACAATTTCTGTTCTATTTTCTACACGTTTTATTGGTTTAGTTCATTTTTATGCGCCAAATCAGATTTTGCAATTTAAATCATTTTAAGCTTGGCTATGTTCAACTTTTCTTATGTATCAAAATGAGCATTTACATAAATGCGTAATCAGATTTTTATAAGATCATTATGTATATATATTATTTAATCAGTGTCTGTTCATTTACATGAACTTGTTCATTCTTATCTTATTTAATTCAGCATAAATACATTCATATATATATATATATATATATGTATATATGAATGATAAATCTTTTTGGTTTAGCTTCTTAGAGCTTCTTTTTAGTTTTAAGTTCAAGTACAATACTTGTGCTGAGATCATAAATGTTTGTGAAAATCACTGTACTCAACATCACTAATATCGACTTATATTGACCATAGTATCGCAAGAAAGCCTGAGTTTAAAAAACAATAGAATATATCATTTTGGTGTTCTGCTTTCTTGTCCTAATTCCAGCGCGTACGAATTTTGGCAAACTTTAGTATGTGCTGACAAATCGGAATCGATCGTTCAAATTTCAAATGGAGATAACCCCCTATCTTCTCCATTAAAGGCTTACTTAATAGAGTTCATTCCTTATATTCATAATTTAATTTGCGCTATCAGTTTCGACACGTAGAACTATTAGACTATCATGTTGCTACAGTAATTAAAATTTTTTTTGACATATCTTAAATATACATTACGTTTTTGGGAGGGTTAATTTGAACTTGTGCGTTTTAATACCATACAAAGTTTGTACCTTAAAGTTTGAAATCTGTATCTTCATGTAAAGTTTACAATGACTATTCTTTTTTAATGATCCATATAAAATTCAAATAGATACTTTATTTTAGCAAATCATCGATGATATATACTGCCAATTTTTTCCTTCTTATTCCAATAAGGCAAAGAAGTACTGATGCTTGAATTTATGATATGCAATGGCCATACAGTAAAGTTTTCTACGAGTGGAATTTGGAAGGGATAACATTTAAAATTATAATTTAGATGCCATAATCAAGCAATCATGGCTAGCACAATAGTAAATCTTGATTTATAATCTCTTACTAATCAAAGTTTTTATTTTCATTTGTTAGATTTTGATGTAAATTCATTTTTGTTTCTCTGAATCATCCGTTTGAAATTTCACAAATACTCATATACATATATATATATGTGCACATCTAGTTTCTACTATTGAAATTTTAACTTTTTAAAGTTTTCAACAGGGAGGTCTCATCATTGTGTTATTACGTTTCATCCGAGGAGCGATGCAGTTAGGGATGTAGAATTTTCGCCTTTTCAGCCTCACAGACTTGCAGCTGTTTTTGATAATGGACAATTACAGGTATTTACCGCTATGGCTATTTCTATATCTTTTACATATCTCTTATTGAAAATGTATGCAGTAAAGAATTTTCAGTTCATAATTAGTAGTTTTCGAAAGGTCATATTTCAAAATTATTTACGAAAGGTTGGAAGCAAGCGCTGTAATTATTTATTTATTCTGCGCTTTCACCGATTAATATATATATATATCTGTAAATAAAAAAAAGATGCATAGTTTAAAAATATACCAATGGTTTTTGTAAATGGCTATAAGCATTAATAGATGCAAAATCAACTTCAACGATACTATAATTAATTTATTTAAATTTTCAATATAACTTAACTCATTCTAGCGTGGCTTAAAACATTTCAACCAATTTTCTTTAATTCTAGCAAATCTTGACTTAACTTGTTCTAACCCGACTTAACTTATTTGATTTTAGTTGAACCAAAGTTCACGGTAGCCAGACGGTTTACATCAACTAATCGTGCCATGTAAAATATTACTTCACTGGTTCAAATTCAACTTCAATCGTTTGTTTCTCAGAATTACTAAATTGAAAATCAACTGAATTTTTTCGAAATCAAGCAAACGATGACTTTACTCGCTCAAACCTGATTTTAACCCTTTTTTTTATCTACCAGAGGATATTGTTTTCTTATTCTTATATATGCATAAGGTGTGGGACAAGAGAAAGGCAGCCCTCCCAGAACTTAAGTTAATGGCACACTCGCAAGCAATAAATGCTCTAAATTGGCACCCAATGAAAGATTGGGAAATCGGTATGTGACGATTATTTTTAATCTACTAGACCTGTGAATTGTGTCAAACTGTGTAACTTGATCTGTATAAGATTTAAATCGTCAACAGGAAAGTCATGTACACTAAATATGAGGCATTCATCGTTTGGCCAATCAGATTGCTTGAATTTTTAACTGCATATTCAATACACATTACAAAGCTAGCAGAATATGAATCGAACACAGGAGTCATTTCTTTCAATTTCTTCAGAATTTAGCCAAACAGGAAGCCAACAACTGTTATTTTGAAAGAATTATTGCTTTACTACAGTTTCTTGAAGTTGAAATTTTATGAATGAATTAGATATGGTAGTCATTTCTTTTACTCGGCTACTGTTTAATAGCAACACAGCAGCTAAACAATTCATCAGTTAGCTAAGAAAAAAGCCTTGCAGAAGTGCACTGGTTCTTTGTCTAATATCTAAAATTAAACTAGTTAAATAACATTTGTCGCCGTATGTTATTACCTACCAAATTTAAAAAGAAACAGTAAATTCATTCATATAAACGATGAGTGATGCATACAATAAAAAAATGTGCAGGTATAATACCTATATATATATATGCACTATAATTAACATCTAGAACAGATGTCTACCTTAACCTCGGAAGTATGTCTCAATTGAAAGGTCAAAGTCATAGAAATACCCACGAAAACTGGTCTTCTCAAATAAGTGCACGCAATTTTAGCCCGGCCTTTCATTTAGGACAAAATCTCGAGTTAAAGTAACAAAGCTCGTCTAGAATGAGGTTTAATTTCTTCACATGTAAAAATCTTCAGCTGTAAAAATCATTTGATAGTAACGTATATTGAAATATATATAATTTCGATTCATTTTTTAAAAAATCCATATTTCCATACTTCATCTTGTTGTTCATAGTTTTATTCCAAGTTTCTGTAGCTTTAATGATTGAAGTTAAGAAACTAAGACTTTCCGATTGGCTGATTATTTTTTATTTTTATTTTTCAGCTACAGGCAGTAAGGATAGAACGGTAAGAAGATAGTTTAACGTTTTTTTGTTTAAGACTTGCTAATGCTAGAAACTGACAAGTTTCTATTGAAATTTTTGGGATTTCATTGAAAATAGAAAATTTCTAGCAAGTTTTAATAATTTACTTCAGGAATGAAATAAATTCTTAAATGATATAACAGATTCAAAATTTGTGTTATAATAATATGGTCTTTATATTTTGCCTTTTTTCATCACGATTATGTCAGTTTCATTAAACTGTCAGTTTATTTAAAGGATATGTAAAAGTATTGACATTTACCGAGGCCCTTAGATTAAGTGCTTAGAAGTTGCTTTTAATGCATTCCAATATGACTCTATTCAAATATAACCTCTTCATGTTATAATTCAACTGCTCCTTATACTTTGGCTTTTACAGTGAAATCAAAATTTGAAACATTCTATTCGAATAAAGTGCTTCTTACCCTCATACGTATTATTAAGTAGAGCAAATGATTTTATACTCTTTATTGTTTTATCACATTTGAAAAAAGTTGTATTGTGTAAGTTGAATTGTACCCTCAAAGTATACTCTTCGAATACAACCACTGTGCATAGTATTCAAATATAATCTGCATACTGTGGATGTTATTCGGATACATCATCCTGGGGGTTGTATTCAGTAAAAGAGGGGTTTTTGTTGATAATAGACAAAAACATGTTTGCACAAGATTCTATAATTATTTGTTAAGATTAGCTTATAAAACAGATGCAAAAATGGCAGAGAAAAATGATAGGAAAAGATAGAGCGATGTGAGAGCTTGAAGTACACGATCATAGTTCAGCATGAAATTATTCTGTAACATCATATTCATATAATGCTTGTATACTGGATTCTGTACTATTCTAGTCCATATCAATAAAAACAAATATAACAAAGTATGGTTAATAGTATAAGACTTAGAAATTCATTTTTTTAAGTAAAGCTACCTTAACTAGTCTCCTAGCATGACCTGAGGTATCATGACACAAAGGTGCTACTTTTAAATGATGGCTTACAGTATGTCAGCTGATGTAAAATGCTTGGATATGCATTCTTCATATTTGGTCTAATTTAGGTGCCTTAAGCCTATTGTGTTCTTTAAATACAGAAGCATTTTGTTTTATTCGATTAGTGCTATACCTATACTTATATTCGAGTATAACACTACATTGTTCTATTTACATCTGTGAGACCGACTTTTGGTCTAGACCCATTGATATGTCTGCTTAAAAATGTTTCGTAATGTATACTTTTCAAAACATAATATGCACATATGAATATTATTCTGACTTGTGAAGTTTAAATATTCCAACTGTAGTAACGTAATGGTAGAATCATAAAGCATTCGAAAACTAATGTACATTGTTGGATGTATTGAATTCAATTTCAATGAATTTTCATAGCAAATAAATGAAAAGTCATGTTGTGCCAAGTTCTGCTTCAGATTTTAGGGTATAACGAATTATTTTGGTAGTCCTGGTATATTTGTTATTTCTGGCGTTTTCTGTATATTTGAAATGTCATTCTGTTCAAGTTTGTTGGTTAACTTTGCAACATTTCAAAATTGTGAGTTTCAATTGCAACATGTTGTATTTGAGAAAAGATTTCAACATGCTTTGCTTTAGGTATGCATCTGGGACTTGGAGAGCTGTACCTTAGGTGATACGCGAGCACAGACTAGCGCACCAATCACAATGGTTCATTGCCCTGCGCCTGTTGGTAGAGTTAAGTGGCGGCCTGGTCATACTCGACAGATATTGGTTTCTGCATTGGCAGTGGATGCGGATGTCTGTGTGTACGATGTTACGCAGCCTTTTATTCCATTGGCAGTAAGTACAATATTCAAATACAACACATACCTACTCAATTTTTTTAATTCTCTTAGATGTATAAATTAAAGGGAAAAAATGGTACATTTATTCTGCCGCAAAGGTTGACTTGGCAATATTGAGTAATCTCGGGTTCATGTAAGGGGCCCGAATAGGGTCCCCAGTAGACTAAGTGCTATAAAGATATTGCTAGCCATGCCTACTTATATTTTTGTACTGGTAATACTAATATACTATACTAGCTTTATTTGCATAAGCAGCTATGGAACTTTTTTCTCAAACAATTCCATGTTGAAGTAATAATGTACTTCAATGCATAGTTACACCTCTTTCTGTGCTAAATTTAGTAAAATAATCTTAATAAGTAGAATTTGAGCGGGGATGCCTATGTGCACTAAATGATGTGCTCTAATCGTTGTTTAACTATTGATGCATCGATTCTGAAAAAAATTTACAGAGTTATAATTCCCTACAACCAATAAACCTTTCAAAACAGTTCTGCCAAAATAATTCTAATATTGAATAAGTTGTGATGTAAAACCTCTCTAAAGGTATGCATATTGGCATAAATAATATAAAAACTGCTTTTTAAGAAAACTGAATTGCAACAATATATGGTGCTATGCTTGAATGCAGGGCTAATGTTTTAAAACATTCACTTTTGGAAAAAAAAGAAATCAAAATCTGGATGTTGTATTCAGAAGAAGATTAGTGATTTGCACTTCTTTTTCTTGTAATTATCTGCTATATTTGCTTTGGTTTCAGGTTTTAGAAGGAAATGAAGACCCATGCACAGGGGTAGAGTGGATAGACACACCTTTGAATAGGGAGCCTATGGGGGGCGGTAGGGATATTTCTCCCCTGGCAATCACCTCCTCCAATCCACATCTTCGAAAGCCCTGGGAACTCGACTGTGCTCCGCTATTAGACATCTCCAGGTACATTACACTCTTTTTCGTATTCAGTGTTAGTAGCACTTATTTCTTCTAGCACAAATTAGAGGATTAAGATTTATTTGTGCCGATTTTTATTCTTTACTCTGTTACATTAGTTCTTGAGTGATTTTCATCTTTTCGGAGTACAATTATCAAATTCAAAAATGATTTTGACACAAATGTATTTCTGTACAAATTTTATATATGTTATTGACATTATATTTGTCACAGTATGATTAATGTCATTTCCTAGTTAGTTTTAATAACATTTGTTCTGTAAAGATAAAAAAATTGGGATCGCTAATAGTAATGTTAATGCTATATACGGAAATGATGGTAACTATACTGTTGGCATTATTCAGTTATGTTATTAATTACTTTTGCTAATGCTGATTTTTAACTATACTAGTGAGTAAACTTCAGGTGTAGCAAGTTGTCTTGATAACCGAATCAACTCGATATATTTTACAATCGTTACATCTGAAAATCTGAGCCTCAACTTGTCACAATACAAATTTTCGTTTATTTTATAATTTTGAAAATTCGCTAAAAGCGATTTTTTGTATTTTAGGTTTACTTTAGGCTATTAGTGCACTAGTTACCGTCTTTAGTGAGCATAAATTTTCAAATGGATAAATAGACGAATCAGCATGCAAAAGAAAGAATAGGATATATTTTATCTGTAAATAACTTATATTATGATTCGTTCAGCATGATTCAGATGTTAATCCGTTCAAAAATTTCTGCACGCTGATTATCGTAAAGAGTACAAATTTTATTGAAGTACGTGCAAAGATTAGTAAATACTTGTGCACAGAGATCATACAGAAACAGAGATTGCAGATAAAAAAGAGGCAACGGAAGGCATTTGATAAAATCCTACTTCAACATGAATAACATTCTAGAGCGTTCCTTGACTGTACATAGAAGGATTATTACTAATATATTAGATTATATATTATACTAGTCTGCATCAATATAAGTGAACATATAATTAAAAATTGCTAGCGATAGCTTAACAGTACAGCCATGCAATTTTTATGGTATTGCTCTAGAACAATAATAAGTTTAATCTTCCATCTTTATATTATTAGTCTATGTCTCCTCTATTTCTGTGATTCACTCTCTCATCCATTGCTATTACCTTAGGCTGATACATGTCATAGATTCAGATGAAGACAGAAAAGAAAGATTCTATAGTAGAATCGGATAATGAAATATTCAACTAATTTTAATCTTTCAGAAATCAATTTGAGTTACTAAAATATTTCTGTAAAAATTGCTGTAATTACATCATTATCTAGAGGGAGAACGAAGGGGAGTGCAAGTCCTGGGGGGTGGACAGGGGGATGGAATTGGGCTGGACAAGGGGGGGTTTCAATTAGGAATGTGTTTGGGGGAGTTTGGCAACATGCTGTTACATGCAGTAAGGTTAGTTTTTTAGTATTTTTCAAGAACTTATATATTTAATTTTTCTTGATCTCAAAGATTATAAGATGTGCTGCGATCACATTATAATCTGAAGTATGCAATTTTGCTTCAATATTAGTATTGTTCTAGAAGCATATTCTGCACCTGCATATTGAAATAAAGGCTAGTATACTGGATTGTATACTATGCTACTCTGTGTCAATATAGATTAATATATAACTTGAAAGGGCTAGAGATACTTTAGCAGGATATTTAGCCTACTGTCTAATCGATGGGTTTAGGTATCACAGATATATGTACTGTTAGACATACATGCTACATACAAATTTAAGTTTTGTAGAAATTCTACAAAATCAGCTCCATTCCACACAAATACCATTTCAATATCTGTCGACCAATTCATATAAACTAAAATTTCAAATTATAATGCCTCCTCTATCTCCAGCTTTTTTATTATGACCTGGGAATTTCTTTCCAAATGAAAGGTCACACTAAATTTTGCGCATACTTACTCGAAAAGAGTAATTTTTCGTGCATATTTCTCTAATAGTGACTTTTCATTTGAGATACAATTCTAGGGTCATAAAGCGGGAGAGATAGGTGGTAGCTTAAATTGGAATTTTATCTAGCATCGATTGGTTGATAGATATTAAAGTTACAAAGTAAGTATTCTATAGAGCATTTTCCCTCTATGAATGCTTCGATTTTTCCGTCAATTTAAATCTACATCATCACTTATATATCTCGAATTATTTCCCATCCCAGCAATGCACTTGTTAATTCTTCTATACAGCATTTCAAGCATAGCATTTTACACGAATCGAAATCTGAATCAACAAAACTTTATCGGATCATATGCATTTGAGTTATGTTGGAATGCGATCTGTCTAATTTTTTTTGCATGTTGATTCAATGTTTTTGCTTTTAAATAAACCATGTAAGATTAAGTAAATAGAAATGTATATTATTCATAGAAATTGATTTTTTTGTAAAAAATTTTGAATGAGATGAATGCTTGAAATTTTATCCCTTCCATGCTACATTAACTTTATGACAGCTCATATTGAAGTCACGCATTTTTCAACTTTTTAGCATCGATTTCCACTGATTTTTTGTATGTTTTGTTTTTGTTTAGGACGGATATATTCGAATGCATTCGATGCTGAGATGTTACAGACCTCGCGATCACATTAGT
Source organism: Vaucheria bursata (assembly GCA_032358265.1). Taxonomy (NCBI): domain Eukaryota; class Xanthophyceae; order Vaucheriales; family Vaucheriaceae; genus Vaucheria; species Vaucheria bursata. The sequence continues at coordinate 12,205 of JAULBW010044677.1, forward strand.
CCTTGTGTTTTTGATATAAATTTAGCTGGGGGTTTGGCACAGGTACATGATGATGTTAGTTGGGTACCTGAAACATATGGCTTTTACAGGTACAGTAAGTTTTGTAGTAGATAATGTAAAAAGTAACATCTTTAAGAAAATAACTTAAATATCGTGCCATGGCATTATATTCGAGTATTGACACAAATTTCATAAATACGGAAACTTCAGATTTATAAATTCTTTTTTAAACTTCTAACGAATAAACAAAAAGTCATGTTGTGTTTCGTTCAGATTCAGATTTTCGGATATAATGAACTGATTTGGTGGTACGGACAAGTTCTTTACATCCGAAGTTTACTATACTTCTATGATGAAGCCCGAAGATGCTTTGATATCTCTATAGTTGCATATATACGTATATTTTTACATTTATAAATACTTTTCCATACGCACGTTCTGATTCATCCAGTAATCGGGATGAAATGATATTTGCTTATGGTAAAAAATCTTGAATCTTTAGTTAGAAAGGATTTGTTTTCACTAGTTCATATGCAACAACATACTCAAATACAGAGACACATAAATTAATATGTACGTACATACTGGTTTACATTTACATTCATAGGGACGAAGTCACAGATGCAGGGCTAGGTATGTTTCGTGAGGCTTTCCACTGCACATCCGTTTCTACCCCGTTGCACAATCAAAAGCGGAGCTCAAAACCCCCTGGAAGTGTACGAAAATCCTCGGCAGTGGTATGGGGACCCCTCGGGAGCCCTTCAAAAAATAGGTAAAATTGGCATAATATCTTAGACTACGAGAAAGAGGAAAATTCGGATGTAACGAATCTGTCAGGACCGCCAATCTGATTTGTTATATCTCAAATTCATTGTATCTAAAAATTTGCTGCACTTGGCACAATATTACTTCTGATTTATTAGTTGTAAAAACTCATTTAAATTGAATTTATTTTATCCATTTTTTAGAGCATAAAAATTCCAATACATTCCCTATATTGCTGATAGCATAGTAAACCCCCACTAGATTAAGGTGAAAGTATAGAATAGGCTGTCTTCACTGTTTCAACTATTTTTGGCCTTTTCGAAATTATTCTGAAAGTCAATTCTTCAAAAATAAGTTCTGTATCGATTGAAAATTCACCAAGGTATGTATTTGTCTTTTCAATTGTGACTATTATTCATTAATTCCTTTCCTTAAAATTTGTAAAGTGGCTAATTTGACTTCAAATGTAACAAGCAATTATATCATTTGTATATATAGTGGACTTTGGATAAAACGAATATGTAGGTGAATGTAGCACAATATTATTTTTTCGTCTACTCGCTATACTGAAAAATTCATGAAAATAAAATTTCTATAAACATGGTAACCTGCACTAACTGCTACTACCCGTCTAGTCTTGGCTAAACTAGATGATTTTTTCTCTTTCTCTTGATTATTAATTCTTTTCAATTATTTATACTGAATGCCCAGTTCTGGTGCTATACAGGGAATTAACTGAAGAGTCAGAAGATGCGTCTAATTTTTACGAGGAAGCTAAAACTTTGAGCAATTCAAGCCCTACTTTTCATGAAAAGGCACTAGTTACCCTTTCGGATTGTACGTTAAGTACATTAGAAAAAGAATATGCAACTTTTCCGGAATCGAACCCACAACCTCGCTCATTAATTGACATCGTGACCTTACATGGTCAAGATGGATTTTTCCTAAAGAATTCTATTGAAAATGACTCAGAGATGCTTCGAGTACTTGCTGAGGGATACAGGTTATATAGCAGAATCATATTTGTATTTGAATTGAAGGTATTGATACATTTTTTTCCACAAAATCCCTAGGTTCATCATTTGAATAGTGCACATAGCATGTTTTCAATTTGAATAAAATTTATTACGCTTTTGCTGGTAGTTTTTTATTGCAATCCCTAATCTCCAAAACATTTTTTTTGTTTGTTTAATACTGAGCCTAAGTATTATTTTATTCGAAGAAAATGAAAGCTATGGCAATGAATTGTCTATTTAGAATGTCGTCATTGTCAGGAGATCGCTGATTTATAGTATTAGTATATTTTCAAATATTACTATTGCCACCGTAATATTATTATTTATTAATAAAGGTAGTATTGCTGGTATTTCCAGAGTATTGCCATTACTTCTGAAATAATAATAGCACTTGAGGAATGTTAGTATTACTTATAAAGTACTGCTATTACTAATTCTCACTTGTATTGCTATTATGTCCAGCATTAAGCAATTGCAGTGAAACCTCTTAAGTCAGACAAATTGTATCTCCAGAAACCTTAGTAGTATAGACAGCTGACATGATGGCAACTGTATTTGTCCCTTGCATATCTGGACATTGCCTAAAGTTGAACATTCGAGAACTTCAAGATGAAGTATCCAACTTGTGAGGTTTCACTGTAGGCGCAAAGCATGAAATTATTCCTAGTGATACTAGCAATTTCAAAGCATCACTGATACTTTCAATGTATCGCTATTACTTCCACTAACAATAATTACTACTCAATAATATTACTACATTGCTGATTTTTTCAATGTATACCTGAAGGCGTACATTCAGATCTTTGTGATATAATAGACTTTGAAATAATAATTAGGCTTCGAGGAGGCTCTATTAGGGAGTTATGTGGACACAATTCAGAACTTGCTGCAACATATGGAATGCTACAAATTGCTAGTGCTTGGCGAATCATACAGGTTTGAAATATAATTCATTGGAGGTCTAAATTATTCAATTCTAATTTTTATATATTCTAAAACGTATTTCTGAAAGTTTAAAATAGCTAGCACTTTTTTGTCAATTACTAATTTAACAATACTATATATATATATGAATTGGTTCAGACCAAATTGTAGCTTCTCCCTTGCTGCGCTCAGTTGTTTATGTTTTGTTGAGTGATCATATTAAAAATTTTCACATTTGAACAATAGCAGGGTGACCGCAAATCTTGCACCACCAACGAAAGAATCAATATTCTTCTCTTTCGATCCGCAGCAAGTACATTTCGGCAAAATGATTAAGCTGTACATTGACCCTTTCAATGGCTGTGCAAGTTCTTATTCGCCTTACGGTGGTGCATCTAGGAACTCCGGTGGCAATAGTCTTGATTCCTTTCGGCGTAAAGTCTTCATTGGTTGCATATTTATGGAAAAATCTCATGATTCGCATATGATTAAGGCTTCTTCCAGCATGACTTTGAAGTAAAAAAAGCTACTTGGCCATATCATCAGCACCTCGTGAATTTTTGAATTTAAATTTTCCGTCAATTTTACATTTCATTCACACTTTTTTAATCATATTATGGATGATACCAATTTTTACTGCTTATTTTGTTTAACAGATTTTGTTAGATGGAACTCCGCCTGAGCTCTTGGTTACAACCTACGTAAGTTAATTTGTTAACATTTCATGGGTAACAATAAATTCTGTATTACTACTATTCTGTTTATTTTACAAGTACTATTACTGTATCACTCATGCATGAACTTGCAAAATAATCCACTAAATCATTTCTAACCTTTTTGGCCATTCAACAAACATGAGCTCATATGAGTTGAAAAGGCACCGATTTTCTGTATTCTGTTGCAGTAGTAACATATTTCTTGTTCTTTTTTATTGCCGCTTCGTTCTAATGCAAACACTTTTATAGATTGTTAATCCCCAACATTATCTATCAACCTATTAAACTTAATTTCGATTGTCCATACCCCTCCCCCCAACCTTTGTGATATTCCAATTTTCTTCAATTTATAATAATTTAACTCGCCTGAACATGTCAATGTTAAATTTTGACCAATCAGAATTTTTGAAACTTCAGTCGACAATTTGCACAGCAGTCTACGATTCAGACTGCCTGAATTCAATTATATGTGGTACAGTACACTTCGAATATAACAAATTTTCATGTAACGAATTTTTTTCACATTAAACGAATAAACGAAAAAGGTTTATTGTAACAAGTTTAGCTTGAAATTTTTGTATTTAACAATTTGTATATAGCAAATAAATTTGGTGGTCCCGACAGGTTCCTTCTATCCGAAGTTTACTGTGTACAGTTGATATTCCATATACTGATACCATCGGTTACACCAAAGACTATCCGTCAATTGAATATATCCGATTGGTGATATCGATATGCACCAGCAGAGAAAGCTCAATGGTGTGTACAGCTATCAAATAATTGAATATATCCTTCAGTAGACCATCAATTTATCGAATATTAACTTTATAAGCATATATATATATATATATATATATATATTTATGTTACTAGGATAAAAAGGGAAATAGTAGTTCAGCCGAGCCAATGAAACAAGAGCTGATTTGCACTGGAAATGACAATGTACAGGGAGATTTTTCAATGCCAGAAGCATTAGCGAGCTTAGAAGATCAACATAATTCTCCTGATAAGTCCTGTCTGTCACCAATAATGACCACCAAGCACGATAAAGTAAGCATAATCAAAGCTTTTTAATATTTGATGGCTTCGTGAAAATATAGTTATGAATAGCAAAGAAATGAATAAAAATTACATAAATCCTTTTAATTTTTAATACTTCTAGTTAGTCATGGAAATATGGCGAAGTACATGTGACATGTACATAGCAACTATTTTAAAGAGTTAGCAAACGTAAGACTTTGTAGAAAATAAATCAGAATATTTAAATGAGAAATTTGGTAGACAATAAAGTCTCTCAAATCAACAATAAAGATAAATATCAAGAAAAATTTTGGAAAACAGTCATTCAAATGAAAGTAATTTTTATCAACAGATCATAGTTCAATGTACAGTTAGGTTTCTGCAGTTCACAGTTTGGTATATTCATGTTTTTTATATAAAGGATGATAAGGAACATAAAAAATTGACCTGCTACTTTAGTTGAAAATAATAGTGTTGAATTGCCTAATATACAAAGGTACTGCCATTGAAGCAGAAAAAAATATTTCTAAAGAGAGTGAAAATTTTATGATGTTTTCATTTTTTTAGGCATAATTTAACATAAATTAGGCCTTTTTGTAATTTACTCTGAGAAATTCGATAATATGATATATATTAAAATTCTCTCACGAATCATTTTCATCATGGCATAAAAACTATTTATTTTAACTCATACGCGTCTACTGTAATTCTTGAGTATACTACTACATGCGTGTCATTTTTTGTGAAACTGTAAAAAGCATGATTACGTAAAATTTTAAGGAAAGTTCTACATCTAAAGGAGGGCCTATTTCCTGGCTGTGGCGAACAGTTTTAGCTGATTTTGTTCAAGAAAGAGCAGAGCAGGTAACTCTATTCGATTTAATTTAATGTATTTTTCGTTAGATAATAATAATGCTTAATTTTATGAATTTTTGTTGGGATTGTATATTGATTTGTGCTGAAATGCTTGATTGAAAATGGACCTTAATAAGTAATCATACTATATGTATTCATATATGCTAAATATTAATTCGTACATCCATACAATCTGGAATCTCACAGTCTTTTATGTGTGCTGTGGATGCTTTCACTATCCATCTCAATTTCTTAAACCTCTAATTGATTTTAAACATATATAGGGTGATATACTCCATTGTGTTACTGCATGCGAAGTAATTCGAGAATGGTACACCCACCAGTTTCAAGCAGGTCCCGAATCGGTTCAAATTGACCAAAATCATCTAAACCCAGCTGTACACGACTCTGGTCAATTTGATTCAAATGAAAATTGGTGCGGGTTATCAGGATTGTCTAGTTTGCTCGTACGTGAATGGTATGACAGTTATATTGAACTACTTAGAAAGTTAGGTTTACACTTAATTGCAACTGAAGTAACTCGGAACAGTTTGGATCCGTGGATCTGCATGAAAAATATGCAGGGAACTGTGATCCATACAAACTGTTCAAAATGTAGAGCCCCGTCAGGCCCAACGACTAGGTATGTCATTTTTTTACTACAATTAAGTTCGGATACAACGAAGTATCGAAATCACCAAATTCATTTGGTATATCCGAAATTTGTTATATTCGAAAATCTGATGCTTAACTTGGCATAGTATTACTGCCTTTTTTAATAGTGAGAATTTGTTTTCCAAGTTTGCTGGAAATAATATAGTTCTTAAAATGATTTCGATTGGCTGAGAAAATACTGAAGAGTTACATCACAGAATAATTATTTTCCTCAATTAGAAAAATCGATGCTTTCAATTGGATCGAAAATTGATTGACATTGTCAATAGGCACCCCCTGTCTGTGCCTTCAAGAATCACACACTTTTTGTGAATCTGTTCGGATTCGTGGGTTGATATTTCATGGGCAGGGGGGTCTTAATCAGAACATTTTTCGGATGTATAATTGCTATGATGAATCGATAATATAACATGGGAATGTTGGTTAGTCATATGCGTCTTTCATTGAAAGGTGGTACTTCTGAGATTTTAGTTGAATCATGAGTCGATATTTGAAGTGTACCTTCTGTACACCTGTCCCTCATAAGTCCGCTATTCCGATTAGAAATTTGTATTGTGAGGTTTTTTAAACTCGCTTATAATCGTTGTAATCTTCCTTTAAAATAAAAATCATTTTGTCGGTAAATTTTGCAAGTTAGGTTCGAAATTAATGTAAAAAAATTGGCTATTAATTTATTTAAGAATTTGTACATATTTCACGGTATACTGGTGTACCGTAAAACTTCAGTTGTTTCAATCGAATGAAAAGTTTCGTACTTTACCAATACAGGTCTTAATATTAACTGAGAAATATAGTAAAATAATATTAAACTTTTTTCAGACAAAATGCTATAAAGAATTCAAAAGTTACCTGCAATTTGGATAAGGAATTGTAAATACAGTGGATATTCCATATATCAATGGTCCATTAAATGTTACGACCTTTTTTACGACTCCAATTCCATTTGCTGGTGCATATCGATATCCATAATCCAATATATTCGATTAATTGAAATTATTTAGTGCAACCGAAGGTATTAGTTTACGGAATTTCAACTGTGCAGTTTAAAATTTTGTACCAGGTGTGAGAAATGTTTAGGCGCCTTAAGCCGCTGTGCCCTTTGCCAACAGCCAGTTAGAGGCCTTTATGTTTGGTGCCCAGGATGCAGTCATGGTGGACATCTAAGCCATATGAAAAGCTGGTTTTCGAATGAATCAGTATGTCCCACAGGGTGTGGACATAGGTGTAATTTAACATCACAATAGATGCGCAAATGTTACATAGAATATGCCAAAAACTTCTTGTTAAATTTTTCTAAAATTTGAATTTTCACTAAAGTAAACGTTTTGAGCGGAAAAGTCATCAAAATATTTGTTTGCCCTTTCAAGTCCTCTTACATTAGTGACCTATTTATTGTTTTGAAAATCCTTCTTTTTTAGCATGTTCAGCACACTTGCACTTATAAGATGCATGTTATGGTAAATGTAGTGTGAATTGGCAAACGAAAGGTAATGCAAAATTTTGAGTGCATTTATTTAAAAAGAAAATTTCTTCGCATATATTTCCAGGGACAGCATTTTTCAATAGAACTACGTATTGTTAACAACTGGGAAACTGTCATGTGTTCGCAAGATCAGAAATTTTTAACTCGAATCTCTCTGCAAAATTTAGTCATTTCAACATTATGAAAAGACGATTCAATGAATACGCAGTGCCAGACTAAGGTTCTTTTCTGACAAAAAAAATTGTAATGTATCTATTCAGAATTTTTACCATGCACTTGTATAGCCCACATAGATAATCATAAATTATACAAAAAATCAGAAAAAAAAAGTGTTTCGGGCAACTCTTCATAAATTTTTATCTTTGGGCTAAACTGGAAATCCTCATAGAATGCTATCATAGCCCTCTCGTTCTACGCGCTCAACGAATTATTTATAAATTTGAATATATACAGATATGTGAAATTTCGATGTTTGAGACATTGCTATACAGAAACAGCTTCACTGCCACCATGTTGTGATTCTTGATTACCGGAATTGCTAACTCCTAGGGCAGCTGAACCTTTTTCGAAAATGCTACGTACAGTTGAGTTAGCAGTGTATGCATACTGTGCACTGAACAGAAATGCTGTCCAAGCTGCAAAATAACCATTCCCGACTGATGTAAATGGTCCATCGCTATGGCACATATAATTTAGATTGTTTGTATATAAGATAAAAGAGCCACTAAATCATGTCATGGCATAAACTGACAACTATAATTAATCAAAGTCAGACTGAATTGACAAAGAATTATACTAATTTTTGCTTAAAAATTGAGAGACCTTGAAATTTTTAAAACAACTTGCGGCCAAATCATACAAGGAAGATAATAATTCTGTAATATATTTTATAGCCCCAACTTTTAATTTCAAAACTTTATCCACTGTATTGAGGGATTTTTTGAAATTTTCAAACCAATCTAGGCATAAGATAAAATTCCCTATACTGCGGCAAACCACCTCTCGAAAACAATTATACCCAAATATTTTTCTACGAATAGTTTTTACGTAACTTATTTCAAATTAATTCCCTGTTTATTATTTAATCTTCTCGCTAATGTCCATCAGAATACTGACTCAAATAAGGAAATTTTATTGCCATCTATTGATGGAAAAAGCCCTTAACAGTATTCAGTGTTAAAATTGTACTCATGCTTTCGCGTAAAAAGAGAAAACATCAGCTGGTACTTCAAAGTGCAGTTTGCCATGGTAGTTCATTGAGCATGTGCCATATAATATAGAGAAACAGATATTGTCGAATATGATCAAGATAACTGCATTATCCGGACTACTATGAAATTATTAAAAGGTACCTGACAAGAAGTACTGTTTTTCGATGCTTTTGAATTTATATTAACATATTTATCATGAGCAGTAAACTTCGGACATGATGAATTCGTTTTCAAGAAATTTTCAGCCATAAAGTATGAATGAAAAAGTCATTTTTTGCCAAGTTCGGCTTCAGCTATTTAAATATGATAAATTCAGATATAACGAATTTCGGATACATCAAATTAATGCAGTGATTCTGGAAGATTCGCTATATCCGAAGTTAACTGCAAAGGAATCAGTTAACAGAGGAATTCTTTTACCAGACTTTTCATGTGAGCACTGTGCTTTTCGACTGTTACCTATTATTATTAGAATATCAGATTATCCATGATAAACTTACAATGTACCAACTGCCGCGCCAATGCACCACCAAATCAAGAGAAAAATAGAAATGTGTTTATGATATCCTTCTAGGAGCCTTGTACGTTTCATACTTCTAAGTATAATCATTATACTTGTTACCGCTGTCGACACAACACCTACTGTCAGCGCGTAACCTTTGTTTCCCGTGCACACGTAATCTATACATTGTACTATAGCATCGATGAAATATATGAAGCTAGCAGCAAATATGATCGGTATAATGCTCTATATATAAAAATTAAAGGTTGAAAAAAATCTCGAATGTATACTTGACACACCAGATATAGCGAATTCACTTTTAACAAACAAAAAGTCACTGTTGTTTAAATATATGAATATATTAAAACGTGCTATAGTTTTTTCAACTGAACATGAGACACATGGGGTTGTATTCGAATATTATCCAGTTGCGGGTTATCAGTGAATTTACACTAAAAGCTCAATTCTGATACATTTGATTTAGAGAAATTCTACTGTAAATATATATATATTAAAATTCACTGTATGTACAGTTCATTATGATTTAAGTTATGGTGCTAAGTAGAATCGATCACTAAAAAACGATTTTATGAAAATAAGAAATTGCTCAGGAAATCAGCGCTGTATTTTCAGAGCTTTTGCAGTGAAATAGTGCTCTAGGACTTAAGAGGATCACTAAGTAATCATTTGCACCATGTATTTGAAGCAAAAATAGATCATTCAGATAAATACATTAATATATTTCAACAATTTCCTGCCATATCCTTAAAGAAATAATACTGCTTATTCTAGAAAAATGCTAACTTTTTTAAAGTATATATAAGCTCACTACAACAACTGCACTGAAAAGATATACTGATATAGTACTCCAGCTGAGTAGACTTTCAATCTTGAAATTGGGACTTTTTCAGAGAAAAATTCGAATTATTTCTTCGGAATTGATACAACAGTTAACATATTCCTCAAAATTCATGGAAAACTTGGCATTGCCCCTTATAATATTTACAGTGCTGATCGTTGCTTAGATCCATACACAAAGATTCTCGCATCATATATGAAAGTTATCGTACTGTATGTCTAAAAGTATTAAATTGATGTTTTTCAGCGTTACAATGATAATTTTATTTTAGCTCATTCAAGAGTTATTAATATCATAATGGGGAAATATGCAATGAAAATCATTTATTCGAAATGTTAAGAGGAAACCGGAAATTTAATTTCAGCAACGGCTTGATGCTGATACTGTCGAGAATATATCGTTTACATTATTCACCTGCATATCAAAATAAGTTTATATCTTATGCACGCCTATAACCTACAGAGAGACTCCTGATAAATCTATCGTTTATAGAGGCTTTAATTATTCGCAAATGCCTCCTTTTCCTAACTCTTTTCTGTTAAAATATATAAAATATAAGATCAACTTTCGTGAAACGTCTTGCATAAATTGCCAGTGCATTTCGAAACGGATACTTATAATAACTAAGATTCTGATTTGAACTGCGAATACGGATACTATTACCATAATTCATTATTGCAAATAATGCTTTTGCCACCATGTTTTCAGGGCATGATAAAGACTGCAAAAAAGTTTTAGCTGCTAGACGAATTTTTTCATTTTTATCTTTCTGTGGTAATATCATTCAGCATGACTCCTATGGAATCATTTAACAAGGTCACCTCCAATTTGATAAATTCAACTGGACTGCCAATAGCCCAATAGTCATTGCTGAAAGCTGATATCATAACAATTTGGATGTAGAAGATGTGTAAAACCTCAAAGAACAATGAGCATCTTTATATTAATTCAAATGAAAAGTGAAATACTAATATTAAACTTCAAATAATTCATTATCAACAAAAACTAGTAATTCTTACTTCATGCTCAAAGCTATGCACATTAACATCTATGGAATGGCTATTAATTCAATCGAATTAAAAACTGAAAAATCTTTACATGAAGCCTATTATATGTATTAAAAGTTCATTTGGAGTCATAGATAGATTTTCTAGAGCAATCAGATTCAAAAAAATATCTCATTTGAGGTTTTCAAAAATGTACACCACAAGGTTCTTAACTCTATATTATCCAATTCAAAATTTATATGCCCTGCTTTATTTGATCAGCTGGATAGGAAAGCTGAGAAGTCCATGGTATCGATGGATTTAGACTTAGTGGGTGGGAATCCTAAAATTCTGATTCTCCGATAAATCTAAATTTAAAAAACTTTAAAAAAATTTAGATGCGAATCGTTCCAAACATTTTATTTGCGCCTTACTATTATATTTTAAAATTGCGCCAAATGATCAAGATTCCACTATGAATGAACAGGAAAGAAGTCAACAAATCAAGAGTGCACACTGGACACGATCATATTAGAAGCATCAAGCACCTGTTAAGTAAGTTTTATCGTTCTTGCGGATTTATTAAACTATTATTAACCTATGACTACTGCGCCAAATCTTTGCCTTGAATGCAAAAGCAGAGATATCGTTGTCGACTTTGGAGCTGGAGATGTCATATGTAGAGGATGCGGAGTAATTCTGAGCGATCGCATTATAGATGAATCTGCCGAATGGATGAATTATGCAGAAAGTTCTAAAATCAGTGGGAACCGCTGCAGTGGGGCGATCAACAGTGTGGCGGACGTTGTAAGTATCTTAAAGGGAGGAAATAAAACTGAACTCGAACATCTTAATTCTTTGCAGAGGAAAGTAGATCGTAAAAGTGGATTATCTAAATCTGGTAATCATCATTCTCGAATTGAAGAGATAGCGACTTCTCTATCTCTTTCAGGGCACATTGCCGAAATGGCGTCTCAGCTCCTTAAGCAACTGGAGCAATCTCCTCTTTTTCGTCGAAGGTCAGGTAGTGCGGGTGAAGCTATTTGTGCTGCACTTATATATCTTGCTTGCCGTCGTGAAAATGTTGCTAGAAGCTTCGCGGAAATTGCTCCAGTTGTCAATATTGAAAAGCGAGAAGTGGCCAAGGCCTACAAATACATTGGTCGACACTTAGACCTCAGTAATGTCACATCCGGAGAAATTCGTGGGGAGCACCTTGTTCCGAGAATTTGCAGCGCACTCGGAATATCTCCTTATCTTTCACAAGTAGCTAAGTACACTGCGTCACGGTGTTTCGAACTTTCGCTTACAGATGGTATGAAGCCCAGTGCTGTTGCCGCTATATCAATATGGCTCATAGTCAATTGCTGTCTTTCCTCAGATATCAGAATTTTTGAGGGCGATGATAGCCATGATATGTTGACACCTAAGAGGATAGCAGAAGCTTGTTCAATATCAGTTCAACTTCTGGAGAAGCAATATAAAAAAATTTACGAATATCAACCCCATCTCATACCCCAAGATTTTTCCCATCGAACTCTGTGTAAAGCAAAATCGTATGAAAATGTACTTTCAATGTAATAGCTTCACCGTTTTTGTTGTACATTTTTTAATATTCCTGTTGTAAAACTTTTTTAATGTTCAATTAACTTTCCTAATGTAATCTTGGACAATTTAATTTTATGGCAAACATGCAAAAACTATAATATTTTTATCTTTGCTTAATAATTTGCTCATTAAGTTCAATGATTTCTTAAAAACATTCATGTCATAAATTATTTCCTCTAGCTGTTTTACTTAAAATATACTCGAAACATTGACTACTTCTTATGTAATTGAAGAAAAAAATTTCTGATTTTTATCATGTAACATGGATTGTATTCCTCTGAAATGGGGAGCATTTTTTCATGACTGACTGATAGAGTAGAATCTTTCTGGTGTCTGCTATTCATCTTGTCATAGTAACTTGCAGTTTCTCTTCAAAGTGCATATTCAGATCCACTAAATTTTTGTGTAGTGCAACAGTAAATGCAAATGAGTATACTAATCAAGAAGTATGTACAGGTATCGAAGGTTTGGATGTCGAAAACTTTTGGCACAGTTTATATCTAGCGCTAAATTGCTTCCTTTCATCCATGATAAATCTGTCGAGATTGCTAAATAAATTCCTTATATCTGAAAAACTGAAGCTGAACTTTGCACATTATGATCTTTTCGGCGTATTTGGAAACTTGCTAAAAGCTAATTCATAATATAGCATTCAACCATGATAAGTTGACTCTGATTGATTGAAAGAGGCTTGTAACGACTAGATCAAGTAAATTTCCAAGTTATTAAGATCTGATTTGTAACGGTAAAAAATGAAATTTACAGTTTGCTGCATTCAAACTTTGGCATCTTGGGGGCATTTTTACCAATGCCACATATGTCCATTTGTAAAAACAGCAGTCTATAATGAGCGAGCTGCCAGTTGTAATCTTTCACAAGTTTATACACGCTCTAGAAAGAAAGCTCTTAATACAATATTAATGGTTACAGAATTCAGTGTACAATGTTCTCCTCTTTCTCATATATATACTTCATTTCTCACATTTGTTAACCTCGTAAAATGGACACCTTGTTACATTAACCATTGGGTACTAAAGTGATCACAAATAATTTCTTAAAGGAAAACCTTCTATGAATGGACAGTGAAGTGCCAATTTTTCAAAAACATACCCTTAGTCAATACGTTGCTTTTACTCATCAATATTTGCTTCCGTAAACAGATTCGATTGGAAGCCTTGATAAAAATCAAGTTTGAATAAAAATATGCTGAAGTTGAATGCAAGGTGTAGCGTAATTAGAAATCCAGTAAGGTGTAGCGTAATTAGAAATCCAATACACTAGCCACTATTTACATGTGCAGCTTAGAATAAAATTCTACAATACTTTTATGGCATTTAAATTTATCATTATATACTACTGTTAATTAAATTTGCATATGCATTGGACTAGGAAAAATTGAAAGGAACCTGTGAAACCCCTTTGGATCATGGTGAATTTTAATATACAGGTAGAAAATTTTATTGTAATATTTTAGTGAAATCCCTGGATTCTATAATGAAGAATCATAAATGAACCTTAGACTTCAAACCGAAATGACACAAGCCGAAAAATTTGATTCGATTTTAAGTACTTCATAAAAGCAAGTAGCCGTTTGTGTGCGTGTACATTAATGTACATGTACATTTTTTCTGTTCGTGTACACCTATTTTATCATTAACTCATATCATAAATAGTACAAAAAAGCTTATAAACATCAATTTCGAAAAGGATAAGACATTTAATATATTACTGTACAAAGACTTATTCTAGATCATTTTTATTTGTTTGATGGGGTTAACGGACGTTGTTTTTTAGCAGGCTGGACTTTATCATGTGCAGTAATATCCCCTTCTCTAGGCCTTGATAGTCCTTTTCTCTCATCCTTGAAAAATAACAGAATTATATGTGTAAATTGATGTCAAAACATATGAAATGTATCATGATGACCAATTTGTATCGAGTACATTGAAAACAATAACTGTTAGCCACTATGTGCTATAGCCACTATGAGATGAAATGAAACTGAGTAAATACTTATCTTGAGTTTACCAATACTAAAGCAAACTTGAGTAAGGTTCATATAAATATATATATTATGATATTATATTTTTGGGCTAGTTTTTAGCAATTCAAATTTGATAAAAGCAGATATGTGCAGCTAAAAGTTCTCAATAGGAGAATATGCTCTATAATCGGGTAAAACAAGAGTACATCTTATATTCGAATAAAATTTTGTCTCATGTTCGAGCAAAAATGGCATTCTGTCCCTTAACCAGGTAAAACTGGCATCTATTTTCCGTTAAAAAAGGTAACTCTCTTATATTTAGGTAAAATGGTTCTCTTTCTTAGATTCGGGTCAATATGGCCCAGTGCTTTCTGTTCAGGTAAAAAGAACTTTGCGCAATATTCGAAAAATTTGGTCATACTTTTGGGTTAAAATCGTATTTTCTTTTTATTCAAATTAACTTAGTACCTTGTGTAGCACTTGGATAAAAATGATATTTTGAAATTTCTTACCGGAATGGGTAAACTCAATGAAGATGGAGAAGCCATAATTGGAAGATTTGTGAAGTATTCGTGCTTCAAAGCATTCCTAGCAGAGACTCTTCCGGATGGACACAACACCAAAAATTTCATAAGTAAGTCAAGTGCATCAGTACTTGCAGCAGTAAACAATGTAGAACGTATATCCAAAGGCTCTTGACGGCTGAACTCCACAAACTGAAAGGGTAAAAAAAGTCATCGTAAATTGTACTTTCGATCGGTACATCTTATGTGCTTCATATATTACCTTTTCACTTTCAAAACATGTATAGCATGCAATAAAAAGAGTGTGCTGCTATGCCAAAAGAGGCACACTTGTTAACTGTTATCCCATTAACCGTTTAGTTAAAAAGTTATGTGCTACCCCTAGTTGTCGGACATCCCTTCATTCAACTTATGAACTATTCAATGAGCAGCATATGTGATCCATACTAAAGAACTGCATGATTTGATCTGTACTGCATTTAAATGAAACAATGACTTGCCACACTCTAATGGCTCGATAGATAATGATGACTCTCTCTTGCCTCTGCTTTCTTGAGTGCTATTCAATTCTGAGCATATCAAATATTTATTGATTCCATGTTTCCACTGGATGGTTCTATAACTGCAGCACTACTTCATATTGAATAGACATCACATATCCAACACTAGCAGACTTGCTAGTTTACTTCAAGGCATATTTAGAATTGAAATGAAAAGCTTAGAGAACTATTTTGTAACCTTTCAGGGATTCTCGTCTTTTAAAGAAGAACTAAACATTTTACCTCTGGTAAGGCTCCCACTAACGGCCAATTCTCTTTGGTCGGGGTACCTAAAATCTTAAAAAAAGAAATATTTCAAACATTAAATTATAAATTTTTATGCAATAGTTCAAGAGTTTGGTAGTGATATAAATATGCATCATAAAATCAAGGTTCAGGTTCAAATAGTAAATAGATTTTTCTTTACAGCCCACAGTTCAATATTGAAATGGTTCGGGTTCAGCTGTTCACAGTTGAAAGTATTTGTTTAGCACTTACGAGGTAGAATAGAACAGGTCACTAAATTTCAAAAAAAATTTTAAGCATAAATATGTTACTGGTAAACGGAGATTCGAAAGAACAAAGAATAGCATTTGGTGACATTGTAGCTCATAAATGAGTTCATTTTTGTTGAAAATGAAAATTTTAATTTGAGGTTTTTGAACGTACTGATGACTGCAGTAATATCAGTATTAGATAAAAAATAAATATCCGTGTGAAATGAAAGAGCAAATGACTGAAGTTCAAATAGCAGTTTCTCTTGGATCGCAATGACAAAAGCCTTGAATATGGATGGATCCTACTCTGTAACCAGCATTTCCATGACCATTAACTGAATTTTAATTTCATTAAGCTTCAGTTGCACCGATGCTTTATAATTATTCCATTCTCTTTGCTTCCCTTACCAGTTGTGCTGGTTGTTAATTGGAAATCTATAATTAATGCTTAAATTATTGACTAAAAGATTCTTTATGCTTTATGTGTACACCGGTGTGTGGAGATTAGTGACTAACAGGGCACAGAGATAGAGAAACAGCAGAGAAAAAAGATAGAAAAAGACGAAGTAATATTATTAACTGAAGAATTATACTTCAATGCAGAATTGTTCTAGAATACTTTTCCATGACTACTAGTTCAAATAAATGCTAGTATACTGGATAATATACTATATAGTCTACATCAATATAAGCTAACATATAACTTAACATAGTTAGCAATATTTCATATATTTATGGTTTCATTAAGAAAATTAGAAAGTTTCAAAATTTGCTGAAAAAACTAACCTGAAATATTTTTGCAAGTTGGTCAATGTCATCTGACCCCGGAAAGAGTGGCCTTCTTAGCATCAATTCAGCAAATATACAACCTATTCCCCAAATATCAACCATTTCGGAATATTCGCTAGCTTTAAAGCAAAGTTCTGGAGGTTTGTACCATCTTGTCACCACTAAAAAAAGTAAAATTTTTGAGTGAGTACTACTACTAAAAATTACCACAAAAAAATTTGAAAGAATTAGAGTATAAAGTCTGAAAAAAGAGAGCTTTTGTAATGATCAAAAGGTCAAATTATCTAGTCCCCTCTTCGAGAAAATATTTGTAAAAATTACGCAAATATTTACCGAAAAGTTTGCAGAAAAAAATGCAAAAAATGAAAGAAAATTATTAAAAAGTAGTAATCCCATCAATCAAAAATATTAAATCCCGTCATATAGTCTTATGCGCTAATATATATTAAAAAGTGATTTTGAATAAGAAGTCAATATATAGCATTAGTAAAATGAATACAATAAAATATTACATTTAATTGGAATTTAATTTTTTTCAAGTTGTTATATATCCAATATAAGAAACTTCTTGCAAAACAAACTATTCACTAACAGTTAATAAAACTCTTTGAAACACATAAAAATGCTATTTTATTTATTTGAGTTCATGTGAGCCTCTAAAACAAAGTCCCATAAAAAAGTATAAAAATCTTCCCCACATTAGAAGTTCATTGAATGAAAGGTTACTAAATGAGAAGGAGTTCAAATTTCAGAAACACTCCAGGAATATGCATAGAGAGGACTTGACAGGGCAAAAATGCAACTTGATAATTTTTCCACTCACGTAAGAAGTTCATTTTTATTTAAAAATCAATTATCAGAATAATTTCTGAAGGGTTGCAAGATGCTATACATAGTATAGTGACCCATTCTCCACTTTGCCCAAATTTTCACCAATGAATGAAAAAAATGATCATACCTGATTGACAGTGCAACAATATGAGAAAGTACTAAAATTTAAAAAATGCAGCTCGACTCGTTTTTATTCAGTTATGCAACAACGGTATATTTTGCTATGAGATAATGGAGGAATTAGATTATTAAGGCAAGTAAGTTTGGATGAGTTTTTCAAGTTTGAAAAGCCGAAAAATGTACTTTTCGAAGGTATTAATAGGCAAAAAAAATTATTTCTGAAAATTTTTCGTTTCAGTTAATTAAAACTTCAAAATTTTCTCACATTTTTAATCATTTTTTCATTTAAAATGCTTATTCAAAAAGTAAATAAAATAAGCATTCGAAAGATTTATAAAGCAAAAAATAATCTTTTGGGGGGATAAAAAGAGGATATTATCGTTTCAGTAGATTGATCAAAAATCCACCCAAACTTGCTGTTTATCCATTTATTACACTGTTTTATGCAATTTTAATTGATTCTAGATGATTTTACACAAGCTGTAACTTGGGGACATTTATTAAGCTTGCTTATTCAATTTTAATCATTTGAATCGATTTGGGATATTTTTACATGAGCTGTTACCTGTTGGAGTCATCATGCGACCAGGACTGCCATGAAGTCTAGCAAGCCCAAAATCAGCCAGTTTCAAAATACCATTGCTCGTGTATAAGAGGTTATTAGGCTTCAAATCCCTGTGAAGCACGTAGTTATCGTGGCAGTGAGCCACGGCAGAGAGAAGCATGTGCAGATGGCACTTTATGTGGGAAGGGGACAATACAGATGAAGGGTCTAAAATGATCGTCTCCAGGTCCGTTTCACAGTACTCAAAAACTAAGCTGATATTCTATGTATAAAGAGCAACATTGCATATTTATTTTTAGAGTAAAATAGATGAATTTTTAAAATTCTAGTATTTATATATATATGTATGTACGGTTTTGCATGAGGCTTATTACTAGTATCTTCAATTACTGAAGTAAAAAACTTGACTTTAAAAAATTAGTATATTTTATGATGCATTTTTTTGAATTTTATGCTGCGCAAGTTTCATCTAAAATTTAACTTCGTTCAGTGTCCATTTTTTTATGCTCAACAATCAACTTGGTATTTTGCACAAGAATAACAACATTTCATAAACACTTTTTAAATTGTTTGTTTTTGATCGAGTGATGTCAAGAATTAATCACTTGCATTTGTAGTTGAGTATATTGAAAATCAATTTTTGAAATCTGTAAATCTTGATTGTTGTGGGCATTATAAAATTGAATTAGAATATTATTGCTATGCTGAATTTTAATTAGCAGAGATTCGACAAAAATTTGATGTGTACTATCATTTAATTACAAAAATCCTTTATACTTTTAGCAAAACTTTTCAATTCATCTTTTTTCAATTTTAGTCCGCCTAATTTTCATTCAAAAATTAACCTTTTTTCCGACATTTCACATGAGTACTCGAGAAAGTAATAGGATAGTTAAATAATTTAAAAAAAATTGATAAGATCAAGTCAGTTATCCGTAAATTCCTAGAAACACTACTAGTCCATCAACATATTGTTCATAAATCTACAATATTACAGTAATGAAGAGAGGAAGGACACTAAATTTGAACAGACTCGATGAAAAAATCAAAAAGTACAATTTTTAGCGTGTGGATAACTAGGAGCATTTAATTAACATCTCACGCTATATTGCAAGAGCAACTGTGGTTGCATAATATACAATCTGCTCTAGTAGAGCAAGGGAGAAATGTTTACAAGGTCGGAACAAAAAAATGGCTGATGCGCTACTTGAGACTATATTTGAATTTTGTACCAGTAACATTTTTGGTAAATTTATTCTTTCCCTCTTTGCATAGGAAAATACATAAAAATATTTCAATACACAAAAAGTCCATTTAAATTAGCACATCGCATTATAATTTTAGCTTCTTTTTATTTAACAACGGTAGCATTATCTAAATTTTACAAATAAACAAAGAAATATAACCGATTTTTAACCTCTATATCAAAAATTTGACGGATTTGATCATGCTTCTATAGAGAGAAAAGTATATACTGGTACTAAAAAGTCTATTTTCAAGCAAAAGGTAGCATTATCCGTTTTGCTTGTTTTTCAAATATTGAAAATAATGATCAATCCTTGGCATAAAACTGAATATTATCTAAAAGTAACTAATGGCTAGTATTTGGATTTCGATAATTGTTTTGAAAGCACTCACATCATGTAGGAAAAATACGTCTACTAGCTCAACAATATTTTCATGTTTTAACTCCTGCAAGATTTTAATTTCCCTCAGGGCCGTAAAATTCACACCTTCTCGAAACTTTCCAGTTCTTAGAGATGAATTTTAGAAAAAATAGAGAGAATAGTGATAATTGAGGGTGACAAATTCTTACGAATATGCAACTTTGCATTGTGTTTTTTAGCAATAATGCCTAGCGACAATGAAAATTAAATCAATAATGCCAGAATAATACGATGTATCGCTTTAATTTATCGCTCATGCCTAGGTGTTTCATCGAGTGATCGCAAATTTGAAAACCACCTAAAGAATTAAAATTTTTCAGTGCATCGTGTCAACTCACCGAATCTTTTTTATGGCAACTTTCTGTCCAGTTTTTTTATGAATTGCTTCAGTCACTACTCCCCATGCTCCTTCGCCGAGCTTACCGCCTTTCTCATAGTTTTCCATCGCTAGCTGATGCAGGATATAATATAATAAATTCGCAATGGAAGTTGACAATCACGAAAAATTACGACTTTGAGCTTTCCAAGGCGATATCATTCAATTTCCGTCAATTTTCTTTAAATTTTTTTATCCTAAAATATTTCAATAAAATCAATACTATTAAAGTGTATGAGCAGTATGCTGATTCGAATGTCTTATGCAATATGTTTTCTTTTTTCGTTGATGCTCCGTAATTCTCTTGCGCTATCATTAATTTTGGCAAAGGCGCGTCACGTTTGTGGATCAATGGTTTGTTCAAAACCTTCGGTTTCAAAAGGCAATTACTATCGCTCCACTCCTAGCATGCTGAACATTGACTTCTATTCAATGCCTCAACGTGACTTCAACTTTTATGCAAGTATTTCTGTATTCAAAATTATTTCAAATGTGCTTTGTTCATGTAATTAATTATTAAGAATAAGTGGTATTATGCTCTGTTTTTCTATGGTAGTTAACATTCTCGCTACTTTCGTATGTCTACATGAAATAGGTTGGATTTATGGCCTTAGCCTTTCAGGGAATCCTTCCATATACGATAACAGCGAATCGCAAGCTCATGGAAGATATTTCAAATTTTAAGATTATCAACACTAGCTCGAGTGGGATTGAGGCAACAGTGTCAAATCAATCCTTTCTACTGTACGAAAAGCCTATCAAAGTTATAGACATAGTCAACATAGTCTCTCGATTTAGTACATTCGATGAAGTCCAGGTAAGACTTAATTTGTTTCTATATTCATAAATACTCTAACTATTCGCTTATCAAATTTAAATGCACTATCGACGTACCAACCTACTACTCTACCCAGATTTTTGAATAATATACATAGTAGAGTCCGAGGGAAAAATAAATATGCCTTTGCTAAGTGCATTTTGATACAAATACAAAAGCACATACTTACGTAAATGCCTAATTTTACATTATTTACCATATATATATATATATATATGCATGAAATTTGAAATAAAATGTTATTCAATTACAGAGCATATATTTGCCTCTTTTATACCCACTATCATTAGTGACGTATTTAGTGTTCTTATCCTACACATTCACCCATGTTTCACTAATATTTTGTCATGCCTTTCCTTATGAAGAGATGTTTTGAAGCAATCATAAAGTTAAATATACAAGGTAAAATTTCCTCACTTAATCCTATTTTAAATAAAAATGTCATATTTTAGTTGTCTGTAAAGTTGTTGAGATGGTTTTATCCATATGTTTATTGCCTAGGATAAATTGAATGACAATGGTGAAAAATCAAACTTTCTAAGAAGAGAAGCATTCAAAGAAAATATTTTAAAATTGAAGCCCAAAACATGGCCGGTGGATCGAAACGAGGAATATGTGGGTAAAAATATCTTTTCAGATAAGGAAATTTCTGTGAAGTCCCTTGAGCAGAGAGAGGTAGGCATGCAGTAATTATTGTTTTTTCAACTATAAAATGTTTATTTTTGCAGTTTTTTTAAATAATATACTTGTGAGCATTACTGAATGCAATAATGATCATATTTCATGAAAACTTATAGATAAGTAAAACAACTATGCAGTGATGCTCCATAGATTATTTTAAAAATAATCCATTCATAGTGAAAAGTCATTCCGTGTTTATTGAATTTTTACCAGCATTATCTTGAAATTTATGTCAATTTAAAAATCAAGTTGATTCGAGAAAAGTGGTAAAGGAAAGTGCGTTAATTTTGGGATGGCTGTTTCTACCAAAGCAACGGTCAATCCTTATTTGATAAATTTTATTTTTATTCGTAAATTCGGCCAATTGAAATAGAGAATTTATTTTCAATTTTGCCAATTCTTATTCCTCAATTTTAGTGCACAGACCGATTAGAAAAAATTTATGGCATGCGCTCAGATCGATATGGTGCTACTTATCATTTAGTGTCTCTAAAACGTAATTTATTTTTAATTTTGATTCGTCCAATAAAATGGAACAATTTTATTGAGGTATTTCTATTTGTCCATGGTTTTCTTTAAATTTAAGTGCTATACTTTGAAGGAATTATACATATATACAGAACTTTAATTTTTTATCTTGATTTTTTTGTTGTTTTGAATATTTGGTTGTTTACTGGTAGTACCAGTTTTTTTTCTTGATGAAACTACAGAATACTTATGTCGTAAAGTCAATTCAAAAAAATAAAAAGTCAGAGGCTCGTTATAGATTGTATTCAAAAGTCATTGAAAAATAATTCTTTTTCGAGATTCCTAATATCGTTTTTATATGATGAGGATATGCCGAAAAGTCACTTCAACCACACGAGTAATGATTGGAACTTTTTTTGGTGATTAATTTTTTCTCGTTGTGCTTATTACAGAATAATTTCTTAAGTCATTTAAAAATTTTCTTCAACAGGCATACTTATAATAATTACGATCCCTTTTAAGTTTATGATAGCTATTGATACCTTGTGTTTAGATTCCAGAAGGAGCTATTGATGCTTTCTTTGATGTTTTCAGTGGAAGCAGTCGGGCGTACATTGCTGACAGGTTTAAAGTTGAAGATGCTCTTGAACGATGGCACAACAATCAAAAGTATTTCGATTTGTCAAAATTTGAAGAAAATTTATTTTTTTCGCGGGTTACGTATTTTTTTATGTACGGGTTACTGCTCTCAATGCAGATAGTTTGTTGGTTTGTTTTTTTCATCAATCCAGTAGCGCAGCGCTATATTTTCAAAACATCAGAATGGTTATTTTAAAATAATATTAACTTTTTTTATGTTTTTTTCCGGTGTCTCTTGCGTATTTACGTATACTACAAAAGAAAAATGCAATTTCTGAAATGAACTGTACCCGTGTCGTGCTAATTGGAGCAAAAAATGTTAAGCAAACCAGTTCAGTTCACATTAGTTATGCGGATATAAACCACTTTTTTCGGCCAAACTCAATGTAGAATTAAGGCATGTGGTTTATGGGGTACGGATGATGTGGCAGCATGAAATTCTTATGTGAATTTTCATTCTAGAAGAGGCTTCATTATGGATTTTAAATACATAGCGAGTGTGCCAATTTTGACATGGCCTTTACAAATTGAAGCCTGACGTTCTAATGAAAAAGAATAATTATAGCTAAAAATTATCATAAATTGTAGGAATAAATTTATCTTTACGAATGTATAAATTATTAGTGTACTTCAATTCGTGCATTCCTCATTGTGCCATCTGAATACGTTGATATAGCTATTTCAAAGTACAAAACAACTTAAGCATATCAAGGACTTGGTTGTATTCATCTACTTGAATTGATGAAGATATATGTAAGGAGATTTGCAGAAAACGTACAGACGTAGTTACTAAACTGTTTTTCCGATATAATCAAACGAAATTTAATACAGTACGCTAAACTATTCTATTTCAGCTATTTATTAAATACTGCTATAACAAACTGAACAATGTCTTGCAAGCTTTTAATCTGTTTATGACAAAGACTGTCATTTGTAAATCAAAACGAATTTCTGGATTAAAAATACCGGATGGAATCAAGTTTTTTTTCACTTTAATGAGTTTTACGTCTAATTGAAGAAAATCTGTTGATTTTCTGAAATAATGACATGGGCACAAGTGTCATTTCCATTTTATTGGTGGGCAAATAAACTTGATAATCCCTTCAAGCAGTATATCATTCTCTATTCACACAAAAATTGTAATTAGGATGATCATCCAAATATAAAAGTTACCATAAAGCGCCTGTTAATTAAAAAGCATTGCGAGAAATTTATTCCAACTTTTGAAAAATTATGTACTGACGCATGAAATCTCACAATTTTTAAACACATTTTTACATTTGTCAGAAAAGTATGAGTTTCTGCTTTGATATTGAAAATAAATGTTTTTTTTCATTTTGAGCTTAGATATAAAATTCAAACCTCAACATTGTAAAAATATGCAGAAATAAAATTTTATTATTCAATAAAAAAAGAAAAGCAGATATGAAACAAAAAAATAACATTAAAACCTGGCCATAGTGCAAATAGGCACAAGCATTTTTCAATAATGCCCGCAACTCTAACAATTGCACATAAGCATAATTTACAACGTTGATGAGATGATAAATCCCAAAATGGGAAACAACATAACAAAGCAAATTCAATACTCTTCATCGATGCCTTCTTCATCCAAATCACCATCATGAGTTTCAGCACCTACTTCTTCATAGTCCTTTTCAAGGGCAGCCAAGTCTTCTCGGGCTTCCGAAAATTCCCCCTCTTCCATACCCTCACCAACATACCAGTGAACAAATGCGCGTTTAGCGTACATCAAATCAAACTTGTGATCAATACGGGAAAGTGCCTCAGCAATGGCTGTGGTGTTTGCAACCATGCACACTGCACGCTGCACGCGTGCAACATCCCCGCCTGGTACGACAGTAGGTGGTTGATAGTTGATTCCGCATTTGAAACCGGTGGGACACCAATCAACAAATTGGATCGTACGTTTGGTTTTAATTGTGGCAACAGCTGCATTGACATCTTTAGGGACGACATCTCCTCTGAACATCAGACAGCACGCCATATATTTACCATGACGAGGGTCACATTTTGTCATCATTCCAGCAGGTTCAAACACAGAGTTGGTGATTTCAGCAACGCTGAGTTGTTCGTGGTAGGCCTTTTCAGCGGAGATAATCGGAGCATAAGATGTAAGCATGAAATGAATGCGAGGATAAGGCACTAAATTCGTCTGAAACTCGGTAACATCAACATTAAGAGCACCATCAAAACGGAGAGATGCAGTAAGGGAGGAGATTACTTGCGCGACCAGGCGATTGAGGTTAGTGTAAGTTGGGCGTTCAATATCAAGATTACGACGGCAAACATCATATAGGGCCTCATTATCCATGCAAAAGGTACAATCAGTATGCTCAAGTAAGGCATGTGTAGATAAGACACTATTGTAAGGCTCGACGACAGCAGTTGCGACTTGTGGTGCTGGGCTCACCGCAAATGAGAGCTTCGATTTTCTACCATAATCAACAGAGAGACGCTCTAAGAGAAGAGAACCGAAACCGGAGCCAGTTCCGCCGCCTGTGGCGTGAAACACGAGAAAACCCTGCAGACCAGAGCAGCTGTCAGCAAGTTTTCGGATACGATCTAGAACAAGATCAACGAGTTCCTTCCCAATTGTATAGTGACCACGAGCATAGTTGTTTGCTGCATCTTCTTTGCCAGATATTATTTGTTCCGGATGGTATAGTTGCCGGTAAGTTCCTGTTCGAACTTCGTCGCAAACGGTGGGTTCTAAGTCAACATAAACTGCTCGAGGAACATGCTTCCCGGATCCAGTTTCGGAGAAAAAAGTGTTGAAAGCATCGTCTCCACCGCCAAGTGCCTTGTCGGAAGGCATTTGCCCATCGGGCTGAATGCCATGCTCAAGACAATACAATTCCCAACAGGCATTCCCCACCTTCATTGTCAACACATTATAGTTTTGCACATGAAATCTTCCTAAACAGTAAAACTATATTACTGAAGTACAAATTGCTCAATCACCTGAATTCCGGCCTGTCCGATATGAATTGAAATGCATTCACGCATGATAATCTATCCAGAATTGAACTTGACACGATCAGCGAATCGAGAAGAAAAAAACACATAATTTATGAGGATCCTTCAAGGAGGTGAACGGGCATAAACAGAGTGATCTAACCTGTACGGTGGAGAATGCTTTATGTTTTACAGAATTATGAACTGATACACGACGTTACGTTTTTATTTTATTCCGGTGATTGAAGGAAAAATGGCGGTAAAGTATTCTGACATTAAAATATTTAAAAAAATTAATATTTTTAAGACCCACATGATAAAATTTCATAATTCAGTTCGAGTTTTATAGGTAAAAGATAATTTAGATTTCACCTTTTGCATTGGTTTCATAGATCCTACAAATAACTTTTTCAAAATGATAAGAAAAGTGCTTAACATTAAGTGCTGTCATTTGAATGAAAAAACTCATTATTGATTAATAGTAAATTAAGCCTGTGAATAATAATTCAAGTCTAGTTATGATTCATCAAGTCTTGGACGCATTTTTTACTAACCACATTTAGGTTTAAAGTTATGCCATGTTTTCCAAGTAAGATACACAGTAAATATATAGAACAGGTATCTTCACTCTGTAGATCCACAGAGCATTACACTTTCATAGATAATACAGCATAGAGATGCTAGGAAAATACAAACAACAAATAACATAAAAACAGAAATAGTATTTGATATCAATCTACATGTGTTGCTGAAGGTGAGATAACTTTTGCAACACACAAAACATAGTAGCATGAAGCAGGGTTCAGTTCTCTGAAGTATCTTGGAACTGAAACTGAAATCAAATTGAAACCAAGCTGAAAACAAACTGAAATCAAGCTGAAACCAAACTGAAACCAAACTGAAACCGAACTGAAACCAAACTGAGACCAAACTGAAACTAAACTGAGACCAAACTGAAACCAAAATCAAAATATGGAGAAATCATACCGCAGCTACATAGAAATAAGAACTAACCGTTAATAGAGTTAGTTCCTAACAAGAGACAGGTGAGACATTTTGTCCAGCTGCTAAAAAATAAACTTTCCATCAAATACAACACTTATGGAAATACATATTAAACTATATGGTTCAAAAATCTGTTCATTGGTGAACTGGAAAACTTATTGTAGCTTAGATGCAATGCAAAGACTTACAACAGAAGTTTCTTGAAAAAATGTAAAGCAAAAGTTTTTTCAAATGTCAATTTATGTACCTTGTAATTTCTTGCTCAAGTTAAAAATGAACCCTTCAATAGTACTACTTAAATATAAGTATATATTTAGTGATTGGTTGCAGATACTTTATAAACTATTTTGTGCATAAACTAGTAGTTAAGTCTTTTAATAGCTTGAACTATAAATTTACAACTTTGCTCAAATAATTAATGCTCACTTACATTTGAACTATTTCCAGGAATTGTATCTTATAGAATGTCAAATAAAGAACTTTAGTTATCTTTTATTTTTTTTTGCTTGGCAAGTATTTGTTGCCACTGTTATATTTTTCACTAGGCATGTTCTTCAACCATTATGGAGTAACTTTCAAAGAAAAATTAACAAGTGGGTTTAAATTTAACTTCTTTAACAAACTTCATATGAACCATAGCCAATGAAATTAATAACATTGTGAGACTATTCTATGATTGAAATAAAATCAAAATAAAATGAATGTGACAAAAAGTTTTCCATTCCTGCTTAGATGTCAGGAATGTGTTGTCGAACAGACAAATAAGAAAAGGGGTTAAACAAACAAGACAAAATTCTGAGTTACCAGGATAAACTACAGCAGGAAACAAGAAGAAATCAACAGGAAACACGTATTATTATGTTGTTGTTTCCGCCACTGAAGCGGAAACAACTTAATGCAAATAAACTACATGAATTAAGTCGAATTATACATGGCACCGGACTACTACTATTACTACTCTCAATGTAGTACTTATTATGAATATTACTACAAAATATACAACAATGCACTTATCCTAGTATTAAAGCATCTTGAACCATTGCTTGATTCAAACCCGTGCGACTATAACCGCTTAAGTCCTAACATTAGAAGAGAATCAACTTTAGTACTTAATTGAATATCTTTGTGCTGCTATTCAAATAAAAAAACTGGCTTTGTTGAGCTCCAGCAGAAAAGATACTTTAAAGACTTCAGCTATGAATATTCTGTTCAGATATTCCAAATTACAAAAAATGTTTAGCAATAATCACAAATCATTCAAATTCAATGGGTATCCAAGTAACACATTAATTTTGTTTGGATGTCATAAGCTGTTTATCATTTAAAGTGTTCTCTTGAAGAACTAATTAAAAAAACAAATGCTTTGAATTAAATTCAGTAGTTGTCAGAATTGGAGTTTATGAAGATAATAATAAAATGCCTAGGCATTGACTTTAGCTAACAATAAAACTTTAATGCTATCAAGTTGATTTGAAACGAACACTATTTTTGGCCATATGCATTATGCAATCATTATAAAATTCACTTATTCTTGTACTTTAACATGGTATCTGTTATGAATGTACAAGACAAGTTACTAACAAGAAAGACAAGATTGTAGAAGGGAAGTAATACTACACAAACTTAATTTGCATTGCTGAGAGTGAATGAGAAATACACTCAGCAACATAGCAAATAAAATCTCAATGCCAGTCCATCTGGAGAGTCACAAAATGATGCAGTTAAATAATGTAATAACTCTTAAATGAGTAATTCCCTTAAGAACTAATTGTTCTAGACAAATTGGTTCCTAACAGTATCATTCCTTGTATTTACTTAGTCTTTAAACGGCATAGTTCATTAAGGTTAGTGTTTACTAAATTGCTATGATTAAAAACTTAGTTCATAATGCAAAAATTTTGTATGAAATTGGAAGTAGTACAGTAATAAGGATTGAAAAACCTCCTGCTTAGATACTAAGCTTACAAAATACTTAAAAATTACTTATAATGATGTAACTTTTCTTTATTATGATCAAGACAAGTTATTTGATAAAGACCATTAGTGATCAATTAATCAAGATTTTATCTAAAGCTTGGGCAAAAAACTAAAAATACTTCAAATCAGTTGCAAAAACTGTTTTCAAGACAATTCTGTCTTCAACTTTTCATTTTTCTGGATACAACTATTTGGCTACTATTTTTTCTACACTAGTTAACTGCCAGGATCTGATCTGTCTTGCCATGATCTGTTATGAAACTGTAACTCTATGGACTTAACTTATCTTATATGTGTACTCTTGTAAAGTATGTTCTCTTAAAGAGTGTTCTCATTAGTGCGTTTGTGTAAGTATTTTTTCATAAGTGTGTTCTCATATGCATATGCTTTTAAGTAGTATTGTGTTGGCAAGACTCACTCTTGGCAACACATGAATAGGGATTAAGACATTATTGGCTGTGTGAGTTTTTTTTGGGTTTTTGGTTGTGCTTATCATTGGTTATATGCATAGTCTTTAATCTAGTGATTCCTAACATCAACAGATTAAAAAAATAGGATGTTGGTTTAACTGTTTTTCATATAAGAATTAAATTACTGCAGAAAGCCTGCACAATAAAGAATGACATCAATCTAAACAATAGATACTGCAAGAAAGACTCATCAAAAAATTTTGTGATTGCTTAAGAACAATGTAATAATTTTTGAAAACTGCTCACTCTGTTTTAATCTTGTCCTGTTGGTAGAGATCTGTGATTCATTTAAATTTTTTGTATCACTAAGTATAAACAACTTAGCCAGTCACTCTTGTATAGCCTGCTAAAGTTGTATCAAATAAAGCAAATTGAAAATACCAAGTCATTAGTCATCTATGAGTTTTGACCTTGGTGGTTTGAGCATTTAGAAATATTAGATTCAGACAATGAGCTATGAAATGTACAAAGAAGCAAGTTAGTGAAATATTTAAAATATCAACTGTGCAAGATTCAAACTATCTAGTTTTAGAAAAGGAATAGCTTGATATTTGAGTTTGCCATGTTAAGATCTTTACTGAAAGAAGAGCAAGGATTTAGATAATGATTGCACCATGTATAATTATGGTTGCATATCCCAATAAAATTTTTTAAGTAGCTCATCAAATATATTAAATCTTGAAAGAATCTAATGAACTTTATACACTCAACTCATTCCACGCATAAACACAATAAAAAAAATGCTCTTAGTGTAAAACATTTTTACTAAAGGAAACAAATCAGGCATGACCTGCAAATCTGTTTAAATAAGTGACAGTAACCAGATTGAGATAAAGGTTCAAGGGAACAAAACTGGGTCTGATTGACTGGTTTGATGAGGCATATGATAGAACAATAGACTAATGCACAATACCCTAGTAGCCCTGTTTTCTGAGTTATAGGCACTGCTACTGCTCATGGCAGTGGAAGTATTACAGGTACTAAATACTTAGACAAAAAAACATTTGTTATGTTGACTGCTACTCATTACCTGTTGCTCTCATCATAATGTAACATTTTATACGTGAGCTATTGTCATGTAGAGAAAATTATTATGCACTGTGTTCAAGTTTGAGAATTAAGGTTGTACCGTTCAAGACTACTGTACTGCTTAATGCAAATCAATGACTAAATACACAAAAAAATGAGTTAATAAAAAAAGTACAAAAGTCAGAACAAGAAAACGCTTTACAGTATAACATTCTAAGCATCAATTGTGCAAGGTGCATGTCAAGCAACTTTTTGTTTCATACGTGCTTGTATTTGTCAGAAACAATTTTTAAATTAAAGGGCATAAAAAACATGCAGTGCCAAATATACTGGTTTTCAACATCTGCAAGTTTGCAAGATAAGCAATAGTTGAACATGGTATATTGTCCTCATGTTGATTTTACTTCAAATGATAGTTTTGCGTGTATTTGTAAAAGATCATGCCTGATTTGGTATGGAATATCCATTTAGTGCTTAAGCTACTTGAGCACTAGAACTCATTAGTATCCACACATTCAGCATTGTCAGCATTGTCAGCATTGTCAGCATTGTCAGCATTGTCAGCATTGTCAGCATTGTCAGCATTGCCAGCATTGGTTACCATCAGGTCTTGATATCAGTAGTGGTTTCTCTGGCCTTACAACCACCATCCCTTTCTTTATATCTCCATGATATTGACTGGCAAAATCAATTGCTTAAACATCTTGTAATTAAGCATTTTGAATCTAGAATATTCACAATCATACACCTTTTGGCTGACAATCTTTTTGCTAATATTTTATCTTAAACTCATAAAATTTTAGAAATAATACACTCTAAACTATGCACTCTCTAAACATATTTTTGGAGGTATGAGAAACTTAAGTTTCAAAGATTTCTTTTCCATTTTTGAGCTTGACAAAAATACAAAAATTTTCAAATTTTATAGTTATCTATATTGTACTGAATACACTGCTCAGAAGGTGAATTGTTCATCTAATTGTTTACTACCAATTGAGGAACCACAAAATTTGGTAAAAGGAGGATAAAACACTAGAGCAGGAGAGAAAAGAGAGGAACCGTTATTGCAAGAACAATTTCTGTTAATTATTTCCAGTAGCAGTTTTTATACTGTGCTTTGTGTTTTTTAGTTGTTAGGCTAATTGATTAGTGCAAGATGCATATGATCCTGTTTGATGCTTTCCATCTTATAGAAAATGTGAGGTCAGTAGGAAAAAGTTGTCAATGTAATCACAAATATGACAGCAGTATTTTACTCGAATACAGTTCAACCCTTGCGCAGTATTTGTACACAGAACGATCGTGTCATATTCGGGGGAAAATGCAAGTAGTAGGAAGAAAAGTAATGGAAATAATTTTACATAGAAGTAGCACTGACACCCCAATGTACTATTAGTATTCTTGATACTACTCTGCCCCCTTTATCAGAATTTAATATTGTCACTAAAAATTTTCGTAACACTGGACATTTGTTTTCGAAAACTTCCTTGGCACACTGTTTGAATTCATGGGCTTGCAAGTTCAGCTACCGAACCAAATTTCAGATTTAGATGGGGCTTTTTTTCTTTCTGTCTCGGCTGCTGTTTTCGCGATTTTCTTTTTCTATAAATTTATGCGTAAGGTTAATATCCCAACTATAAATATTGCTTCAGGTTTGAAATGTCGATCTCTTATTCTTATCAGTGGATAGTGCTCTAACTATATATTTATTTATCTAGCTGACGAGATAGCTGACAAAGAACCGAATGGGCCAGTGCATTTAGATATGCCTTTAAAAGATCCTGGTAGACCAGGATTCATTCAATGTTACGACCCTTCAACTTCCAAGCGATTGGGAGAAATAAAAGCTATGAATAGTGATGATGTCAATGCAGTCGTTGCTAAAGCAGCAATAGCTCAACGTCAATGGTGTCAGACATCTTTTTCTGAGCGTAAACGTGTTCTCCAATGCATGCTAAAGTATATTTTAACACATCAAGAAGAAATATGTCGCGTAGCTAGCAGAGATTCTGGAAAATCAAGTGAGATAGGAAATACTGCCATTTTTTAGTGGAAATCACATCATTATTTTCTATTATTATTCTTTAAAATTTTAACGCATGGAGAATACACTGCATAAATTTATTCTGTATGAAAGGTAAAGTTCACACCAAGATGCAATCAGATGCTTTTTTTACATTAATCAATTTGCCATTTTACATCCTCATATTAAATTGCAAATATTGTTTCATATTTTTAGTGGTTGATGCCATGCTAGGCGAAGTACTGACGACGTGCGAAAAAATTAGATGTACTTGTGAGTTTGGTGAGTCATGGCTTAAACGAGAGAAGCGTTCGCCAGGGCCATTACTTCCTCATAAAGTCGCATATGTTGAATACCACCCATTAGGTGTGCTAGGCGTAATTGCTCCTTGGAATTATCCATTTCACAATGTTTTCAACCATATCATCAGCGGCATTTTTAGCGGAAATGCTGTTGTGTCCAAGGTCTCAGAGTATACTTGCTGGTCTTCAAATTATTTCAGCGCTATTGCGAGAAGTTCTTTATCAGTGTGTGGACACAATCCTGACCTCTGTGCTATCGTGACTGGCTTCGGTGAAGCTGGTGCAGCACTTGTTTCCAGTCCAGGCATCGATCAAATCATTTTTACTGGGTCACCCGAGGTTGGTAAAAAAGTAATGTCTGGTGCTGCTAACCATCTAAAACCAGTGGTTCTTGAGCTTGGAGGAAAAGATCCAATGGTTGTGTGCGAAGATGCTAATGTGAAAACTGTAATGCCATTTGCCATGCGTGGAGTGTATCAGAATAGTGGTCAAAACTGTGTTGGCATTGAGAGAATTTATGTCTATGAAAGCATTTATTCTGAATTCTGTTCGGCTGCAGTTGATGAAGTATCTAAAATTCGACAAGGCCCTCCTTTAAGCGAGTATCCATATGATTGTGGCGCGATGGTAATGCCCGCACAGATAGATATTATACAATCGCTTGTTGATGATGCGGTATCAAGCGGAGCCCGACTTTTGGCTGGCGGACGTAAGAATCCAAACTATCCTGAAGGTCTTTTCTACGAACCAACTATTCTTGCTGATGTTACAAATGACATGCGAATAGCGAAAACTGAAGTATTTGGACCAGTTATGTCTATCATCAAAGTCCCAAAAAATGACGATCAAATTGCTATTAAAATGGTCAATGAATCATCGTTTGGACTTGGGAGCAGTGTGTTTTCCGGAGATCAAGATCGAGGTATAAAGTTAGGAACTGCCATTCGTTGCGGAATGACTAGTGTTAATGACTTTGCTGTATATTATATGGCACAGACACTTCCATTTGGAGGGGTAAAACAAAGTGGATTTGGTAAATTTGCAGGTCCCGAAGGATTGCGATCATGCTGCCTACAGAAATCTGTTGTCGTTGACAAAGTTGGGTTTATAAAAACTGTGATACCTACCTTACTGCAATACCCTATTTCACCAGGTGGTATGAGGTTTACAGTTGCCATGGTCAACGTTATCTATGATAATTCATTGATACATAAAGCTAAAGCTGTTATCGAGATGATTCGTGCAATGAAAGAATGAGTTGTAAACGTACAATAAAGTCTTTTACCTTTAATGAAAGAAATTTTAAATTATCAGAAGGTAAATTACTCTTACATGATTTGTCTTGCTCTGAAGCAGTAACAATTTATCTATGAATATAATTGGATGCTAGTGGCACTCTTTTAAAAAGGTGTCATTGAAAATAAAATATGTCAGAATTACGGAAAATAACAAAAACTATAATATTATCAACATGAAAATAAAAGCACCTACACCAAGGTCTCTACCTCGTAGACTTAAATTGTGGTCAATAGAAAGATTTCAGTTTTTAATGATTGGATGCCAATTCTCGGCAACATTGATCAATTGAAGTTTTAGCCTTCAGTTGATACTGTTTTTAAGCCATTGAGATAACGCATCAGGACTGAAACTAGAAAATTCGTCAAGCAGCACCCGATTTTTCTTAAGCGATTTTATATTACAGCGATTAAATGACGCGCACCCTGAAAAATAAAAGCTAGAGTTATCTTGTCTATTACTTAAATCTGCTGTAGCTTTCGCAATCATTTGTGTAGGATATCACTTTGAATTGTCCAATCATTTACGCTGTTGGCGCCAATGCAAATAAATCGCAGTAGCGCTATTCAAACCACCTCATATTCGCATGATCCAAAGTGTGCTGTAGCATCATTTTTCAATACGCGACGAAATACTATGGGTTTATGCAGGAAAGTCTAAGCCTTCAGTTTAGGAAAGTTCCTTAAAAAGTTTACCTATTTTTGAAATAAATTTCCCGATCAGAACATGCTCAAATAAATTGCCTAATAACTGAAAAAAACGCTTCGTCTTCATATCTTGGAAAATCAAGCAACAAGTTGGACAGATTAGTTGATCAAGCAATTGCTCAAAGCGTCCAAAGCAAAAGGCCTATGGTAATAGTGCTTTCAAGCTTGTATGCAGCACTAAAAACATTCATTATTTATGGATAAATAACTATATAATATTTTCCTGTGCAGAGTTGATTAATACCTAAGTACTATGATTACAAAAACATGCATCATATTTTCCAGTGCATTCAAATATAACTGTTGCTGCTTTTTCAGGATTTTGTAAAATTTAAATGCAACACTTCAATTTAAAAACATGTCGAGGTTTGTATGTATATTTCAAAATATTATGTCCATTTTTTTCATTAAAATACTGATTTTTATTTTCCTGAAATGTAGTATTATAAAAGCAATGCCACATAAATTTTCTGAAGTACAAACCCAATCCAGTGTTGACTTATTTGCTAGGCTACAAAAGTTATTATAAACGCATTTTAAGTAGTTCTGCAATTTCTAAATTTTACAATCTTTTAAGTTGTGTTTGGTGGGAATTAACTTGCCCAGGTTACTTTTATAGGATTTGTGGCAAGTTTATCTTTCATGTCTTTAATACTTAAGTATGTTATTCCATTTTCTCATCACTCCATGTCTTTGGAAATAATTGTACTAAATGCTGGAAAGCATTTAGCCCACTACTTTGAATTGCTTTTGCTTCATTTACTACATTATCAAACCATTTCAAATTTTCATTTTTTTTCAACTGATTTGTTGCTGAATTGAGTGTCCTGTTTAGAATATCTAAAAGCCTTATGCTTTCCACTTTGTTCATCATCATTTTTAAATAAATCTGTTATAATTTCCAGAATTTTTACCAGTTTTAAGTCTTTTGTATTGAAATGAGCACTCACTTTGTGAAACAAGTCTCTTATATCCTAAATTGTATTTATTTTTACCTCCTTTGTATCCTGACTTTCATATAAACTTTGACTCTTGCTTGTACTTTCAATGCATAAACAGTTGGCAGTGCCTGAGTACTTTATTTTCTAAAAGGTACAAATTCAAGATTGCTGAAAGAAAGAAGGTATTCTTGTGCACTCTACTTCATGGAAAAAAACACGATTTGTGACTCATTGGATAGTAGCTTTGGCATAAATACTTGCACACAAAAAATGTGCCAGATAAATATGGAAGGCAAGTGCATGTTTAATCAGCAAAATTTGCTGGGACAAAGAATACATGGGCTGCATTTTTAGGCTTCAAACTTTTTGAAATCTTTTTGGCATGGAGTAATTGGCTGCTTTATTTTTGGTTGAAAAAAAGTAGCCTATATTTCCTATCACATGTGGGATAGAGTTTTGCAATAACTATTTAGAAAAATAAATCTATCCTTGACTTGTTGAATTGGTGCAAATGGTTTGATTTGAGTCAAGACCAATGGTTCTCTACAATCATAGCAGTTGTAAGGTTCAAACAACTACACAAACTGATCAAACTCACAGTTTTTGTATATGTGGTCTGTACCAGAAAGATTGCAACAGGAAGTAACCATTTTTAAATGTTTTTCTTTTTTGTTTCATTTTTTTGCTTTAATAGATTATGGTTATCTGCACCTACAACATTTGCTTATTTTTACTAATATTTATTTCCTAAAAAGTCTTATTCAAGAAGTCCAAACTTTAGGACAAGAAAGTCAATTTTTTTCAAAATATCTCTTGAATTAATATTGTCAGATCCAGATTTTTTGACCATTTACCTTCTTTGTGTATGTTGTGCATGTTATAAACTTTTCCAAATTTTGCTTCTATGCCAAGCATATTTTAAAACATTGATCTTAAATATGTGTTAGGAACTAATTTGTTTATAACAATTAGTTCTCAAGGGATTTAATCTCTTAAGAGTTATTCCATTATTTAGCTGCATCATTTTGTACAATATCAGTTAACCTTTGTATTCTGATGATGAAATATCAAACCACTTTGTTTGGTATTATTTTTAGTTATAGCCAGAACTCCAATGAGTTAGTTATGCAGCTCTCTAGATGGACTAGCATTAAGATTTTGTTTGTGTCACTGAATGTTTCTTATTCTCTCTCAGCAATCCAAATTATGTCTGCGTAATGTTGCTATCCTTCTGTAATCTTTACATTTCAATTATAGCTAGCTTATCATGTGCATTCATAACAACATTTTAACTGTTAAAATTCTAATTGAGTTGGTTACTTTTTCTTTCAATTTCTTGTGGAATTTTATAAACGCCAATACATTAACATGCAGTCTTACATCTTCTGTTTTGGACATAAGCAGATTGTCCAAAGGAAATCAATGCTATCATTTTTTAGTGATAATGATTAAAAGCTGAATATTCTCAATGTCCATCTTTGTAAATTGTGTCCATACCAATTCTATTTTTTCAATTTCTCAATAGTAAGATATGAAAGTAGTTCAATGACAGATACATTATCATATTTTTTAAAGTCAATTTGTGAAAATAGATGCACTAAATTTTTGCAAAAGAATACATGCCAATTTTTTATCTTCATTACCCTTTCAATCAGTTTCACATTATTGTTGCCACCATTGATGTACTTGTCTTCCAGTTCAATATTCTAGTTGGGAATTTAGTTCAAAGAATATTTTTTGTGAATTTTAATCAAAACTTAAGTGTAAATATTTCATGAATTTTTGATCAAGTTGATATAAATGTCTAAAAAAATTGTCCAATGCCAGAAATTGATGTTTCAGATTCATCTTTTTACATATTTTTATAGTATTTATTTGATAGCAAAGCTGAATCATAGGTAATGTAGTTCAATTCATCACTTTTTTGAAGTGTTTTCTTGTTCAATATTTTAAGCATACTAAAAGTAAAAAGTGTGACCATGCTTGGTTAGCTTGCTGGTTTTCCAATTACAATGCCTATCTAGTTTTGAATTGTACAAATCCTCAAAAAATAGTTTGTAAAGACTTAAAGGTAAGTTAGTTGGAAATTTAATACAAACATCATATCTAAACATGAATTTTAACACAAAATAGACATATATATGTAACTGGCAAACTTATTAAATTATTGTGAACTTTTAAAATGAGTATTAAAACAAAAAAAGTCTTGTTTTAACAATTATAAGATATAATAAATCATTTTATTGGAGAGCCAATAGTGTATTCAAAGTGAAAAATTTTCTGCATGAAGTCAATGCTTATATTGATTGTTTGCTGAGAGTGAATTTGACTATTTTTTCTGCAACTTTGTAAAAAAAATCCCTATCAATGTGTAAAGATCTTGATTTTTTGGCATCTCTTTTAGAACTTTTCTTTACTTAGTTTTCATCACTTTGCAAGGCACTTTGTGTATGCTTTGATCTCCTTGCCATATTTACTTGTTAAAACATGCTGTTTTATGCCACAGCTGTCCATACCCAAAATTTATTTGGAGGTGCACAGGTAGATATACATTTGTCACATTTACAACTTATAACGTTGCTATTGTATAATACATCTGACTCTTCTTTATGAGGTATACCCATTGTATAATGTAGTACTTCAGCATTTCAATATCTCCATTGAATTGCAATTTTTTATGCATATAGACTTTAATGGGATGCCACAAAAATATTGGAATAAATTTTAGAAATATAATTATTGCAAGATTGACAATGATGCTACTAGTTCATTGAATGAAAATACTATGTTTAAAAGGCTGAAATCCTTTTGTTTACACTACCTTAGTTGCATAAGGTAGAAATCTTACCTACACCTCACATAAAAAATTGCCTTAAAAATAATATTCAATATTCTGAGCAAAGGTTTCTGATAAAATACCTGTCAAATTTTAGTCAATAAAAAAATGAATGAATTCTCACAGCAGATACTTCATTATGTTTAAAATGCGCAAAAGACAATTAAGCCAAATATACTGCAGGTAGTGTCTTTTTGGATGCATTACTGATGAACAAGATTGATTAAAGCTTAGGCTTAGTTTTATTCAATCAGTCAAGATTTTTATAACTAGTTACATTTCTTGTTCAAAGATTATAATTCATTTTAAGTTACTTGTCAATAATTTCCTTTCTATAACTAAAATTTTGACAGTTTGTGCCCTACTTCTAACATAACAATATTTAATGACGCTTGTTACCTCATTACAAATTCATCTTTGTGACAAATTTCTAGACTCCATCATTAAGCACAAATGTCAGTAGAATTTAACAGATGTTTTGTATAAGTTGGAGATGGACTTTTATTTATAACTTGCTCTAATTTGAATGTTTGCATTGGTGTT
Organism: Vaucheria bursata; assembly: GCA_032358265.1. Lineage (NCBI taxonomy): Eukaryota > Xanthophyceae > Vaucheriales > Vaucheriaceae > Vaucheria > Vaucheria bursata. Next base: position 51,451 of record JAULBW010044677.1, read on the forward strand.
TTTACTTCATTCTCATCACTCTTGACATTTTCCTACTTCTGTAGAAATGCTGTCTCTGCAGCATCATGCACATTAACACATAAGTGTTTGGTTACCTTATCTGTCAAGCTATTTTGTATTGATATGCTTGCTTTTTTCCTTCTCCTTCATTGTTTGTTTTTTTCCATTTTCTTATCATTTTTCCATTACTATGATCATAATGTCAGAGCATTTTTTCTTTCCACCTACTATCTTCACAAAAGTCATACTACAAAGGGTACTCAAATGGTTGATTTTTGGTTCTTATTGGTTCATTTCTCAGCAACCTAGTAGAAGTTACAGTGTATGAACATATTAACCCACATGCACTAAGAGACAACATGAAACTTGTATCTAAAATACAAACTACGCTTTAATGAAGTTCATTTTACTTATTTTGACCAAGGTACATAATTTAAATGCAACAAGTAAAAGTATCTTCTTGAATCAACTCATACATCTAAAATGCAGCATATGTGTTTTTATTCTTTGAACATTGCAGTTTGCCTAGTCATAAACCAGAATGGATTTATATTAAATTAGATGTTTAAAAATTCTTTTCATTCCTTATTGGACTTCAAGCTTTCATTGTATTATGTGTCACAATATATATGAGCACACTCCTTTTTCCTCTATATCTACAAAAAGATCCTTCCAACGTTTTCAATATTTGAACCACAAATTTGTAATCATTCATATTTTTCAAACTATTTTCTTGATGTTTTCAAACAAATATCTTTGCTAAACATTTAAGTTGATAACACCATAGTTGGATAACTGGCCAACGTGTGCTCTATACTTTCTAGCAACAAACTCCAGAAGCTAATTCACACTCTCTCTAACACAGCCTTTCTTTGCTATGTTACAGAGCATTACTAATTGCTATGGAGCACTATTTTACTATCGTTCACCTAGCCAATACTCCTCTATATTATTGCTTATTTTTTGGATTGTTTGTTATTGCTTTGCTTGCACTTGTGCTTTGTTTTCCTTCTTTTGTTTCACATTAATATGCACTGATAAAAGCATTGGGTTACAATTTTTTGCCTAAAGATGAAAACAAACATCAAGGCCATTTCAAAGTCAATTATTCTTGAAGTTTTTTCTTTTGATTTTTCTTGTAGAATCACGTCATGTTTTATTGGTGAGAATACTTGTACATTTTATTTTTTCTCGGGGGAAAGGTTCCCTGATGTTATTCATTGTATTGTCAAAAACCTAAGTTTTGACAGCAATACACGTAGATACATATTTATTTGTATATGAGATCTACGCTAGTATCTGATGAGCTCAAATTATCAAATCAAAACTCGTGCAATACAGCAATATTTGAGTTGATGATAGCAGCTCTATTACCAAACTGGATAAATGTTACTACCACTTTTTATGATTATTTGATCTTACTGCCAAATGGCCATAACCATGACAGATAAAGACAAATCTAAAGTATATTGTTAGGTCAATAAATAAAAAATAAGAATAAATTTGAGTGAAAAACTACACTTTGTTCATTACAAGCAGGATGTAGCTGTTTGAAATATGAAGTAAGGGTCTTATGGAAACTGGAGCTGGAGATATAAAATTCCTTTTCAATATCTTTAATGCAGGATGCAATAAAAAATCTGCATTTGTTCAAGCCGAATATAATACAATTACAAAGTTCACATGAAATATTATTGATATGCCATAAATTTTATCATCATGCACATAAAAAACTGTTCATTAGTCAAATACATCAAATCAGAGGTATTAATGTATACTAGCCAATGGAAGTCAGTGTGTTTTAATGCTATCAAACAATAGTATATATAATTTAGCTACTGTCAGGAATTAATTTACATTACAAGTTAATTCTTTTTTTCTACTTTAGCTGCAGATGTTCCTACTTGGAATATTCTTTACTTTATGCTAGTCACATTCTCAATAAGTGGCTAGCCATATAATAGTTTTCAAATTGGTAATGTTATGTTGAAGAAGTATAATCACTTCTCACAACACAGGTTGAGATAAATACATCTACTTCAAGTTGTTATTCTCTTATATTATTCTGTTTCAACAGCTATCAGCTTATAGAATATCAACTGTGTATACCTCTAAAAACAAAATATTATAATTTTATGGCTACTTGATACAACTGCACTCACACTGATGCTAATATCAGTATATAATTTCAAAAGCAATCATTGGACAAGAGACATGCTAACAAAGAGAAAACATAAGAATGGAAATTGTCGTATATCATGCATGTAGAGTTTCTGTGATGGCATTGCTACAGTATTTCATAATACTGCCATCATCGAAAGTGCTTTTGCAACCTTGGGACTGTCATGGCTCAAAAAACCTCACAGCTTTAAAAAACGCACAATCCTGATTTTAAAAATTTTTTACATTAGTTATGTTTCAAATAAAGACTTTAAGACTAGCAAGTACTTGAAAAATTCCAATATTTTACTTCAATGAATACATTTGTTTCTAAAATCATTGAATTAATGCCACAGTATTTAACTAATTCATGAAAAAACACGAGTTAAATTTTAGCATGAGATTGCAATTGTGCAAGAGGAAATGACCAGAATATACAGTGGTGAACAAGAAGTACTTTTTCGTGAATAAATAATCCAAAAATATTACTGATGAGCACGAATATGTTCTTTTCAAAACTAAGCATAGCACTTAAAACAGCATAGATACACGAAAAATGAGGCATCAATAGACACAGATTTAACAAAAAACAAGCATTTACCATTCATTGTTTACAAGTCAAAATCGAACATTGAGCTAACATATATGTAGAACTAGAGAAAATTTTTTAAGTTAAAATTCATTCATGGAACTTGCTACTATTCCTTTACTTTCGCCTTGAAAAATGAGATGGCTTTCCTCCGTTGAATTCTATATTTTGTTGGTGTACTACGAGTGCAGCATATTCTTCCGAAACTTTGCTCTGTACGCCAACGTAATTTACTATATTTCCATCAGAGTCACGTAAGCCAGCCACAAAAAACTGGTTCCAGAAAGTTGATCCATCTTGACGATAGTTTAGCAGGCATACCGATGTATCTTCTCCTTTTGTAATAGCAGATCGAATCTTGTCAACTGCGCGAGGATCAGTTTCAGGGCCTTGAAGAAAGCGGCAGTTACGGCCTAATATTTGACTCAGTGTGTAGCCCGTAAGAGTAAGAAAGCCTCGGCTAGCATAAACTATAGGATTGTCGGGCGAACTGGCATCTGTGATGACAAAGTTCTGCTGAGCCATTTGCAGTGCTTTAACTAGAGAATAATCAGGATCCTCAAGAATTCTATCTGCTCTTAATGGATTTTCGGTGAGTATTGTATCATCCTCTGGTGTACATTGTGCTATAAGAGTATCTCCTCTAGCTCCCAAGTGCTCTCTTATGCTGTCCCTTAAGCAATCATTTTCATTGCTCAGTTCGTCAACACTGCGTTGAAGGCTTTCTAACAAAAACTTTTTACGAACTCGCGATCGCTTCGCATGCTCTCTGTTACGTTCTCTCCTTTCCAATTTCTGAGCTTCTGTAAGTTCTCCGGTCGAATTCCCAGAAGTTTTTGGTGAGTATGGAATCATACCATGAGATGTATTGGTGTGCATGGTAAAATCGCAGGATTGAAAGTCATATTCATTACTAGGTTTCATTGATGATGATATAGAATTACCAAATAATCTTCCTTGTAATACTAGAGATGATGAATCGTCTATTGACATTGATTTGCAATGTGAGGTTGATTCGATATTATCATTTGCTGGTACGTCGAGGAGATCTGACGTGTAAAAGACATCAGCGAATACATCATCTAGATTTATATCCGCTATTGAATTGTTATCATTGGAGCAGCTTCCAAATAATAACGGGAAAGGTAATTCATCCATTGATTCCATGTCGTGCTTGTAAGCGATTTGGTACTTGAACGTATGCTTTCGAGCGCTGTTGATTCCACAAATTAAGTCAATAAGCGCTAGGAGACAAATACAATATATATACGGACGTGTGATCTATAGACCTGTTGGTAGATTCCTAAGGATTTTTGGTTCCTTCTGTATCTAAGAGTATATTTTCAAAGCGTAGTTTTGTATGAGATGATTTATAATAGTTACTCTTAAAAATGGTAGCTACTATTTGTTTTACATTACTATCGTAAGAAATATATATACTTCCCTCGAATATAGCGATTTTAGTATTTCAAGCAAATTGCAAAACATTCCAAAATTTAAATTTTGAAATGAAGCGTAATAATCAAGTCGCTGGTAAATCAAAGATAAAGTCTAAGAAACGATTAACTTCAGATGGAACGGCAAAATCGATAGAAGATAGGTTGAAACTTATTAGAGATATTCGAATTCGAGCGATAAATCAACGCCAGCTTCAAGATGTAGAGACGAAGCTGCACGATATTCTAGATCATATTAAAAGATTCAATGAGCTAGAAAATGGAGCGGTTCATGAAGTATTGAACTTTTTGAGCTTGTTTCTGTGTCAAGAAGGTAGGGATGATGAAGCTGAGTTACATTTGAAAAACATGGGAATGAAATACAGGTGCTACTATATTTATTATTGTCCCAGTTAATAAATTTTTTATTTCAAAAATTCAGGGAAGGAAATCAAACTAAAGTTAAAATGATGTCAGAACAATAGTTAAATTAAAATTGATCGAATAATTGTTGAATTGCAATTAATTAATTAAGGTTTTGAACAATTAATTTTAATTCATAAATTCAAAATTTTTCTACTTCAATTGCTATTGCCAAAAAAAATAAGTAAAATGTTTCAAGTTTGAAAAAATTCGCAGTTGAAACTAATATCTAAATATCGTACAAACATCTGGCTCTATTTCTGGAATTTTTCTGATGCATTATTAGCATATATTAAATATTGTGCCTGTATTCTTGTCCATTGTAATGATCATGTTTAGTATATTTGAAATCACGTATCGAGTTTCTGTATTTTAATTATCTTATTTAATCAAGTCACAAAGTCAATTGTAAAATTTCCGTTTCAACACAGGCTAAAATTGCTCTAAAAGTAAAATAGAAATAGCAAAGTATTGAAATTGGTTGAACAGTTTGTAACTGCATTTATATTATATCGGTCATATTCATGTAACCAGGCTAAGCTCGGAAGTTCTGAATTATAAATTTCCTGATGGAAAATGCAATATTGATATGTCTGAGAGTGCAGATTTTGTAAATATTGTAAAGTCAGCGCTTCCGATTAATATTCTTAAACTGCTTCAGGTATGTAATATTAATTGTTTTTTTATTTTATATAGCAAAAAATTACATAAACTAGTTCAAATTTAGTGTTCGTCCTCTATGCTACCTTGGCAGGAAATTTACTTACTACACCGGTAATCATACCTAAAATGGACTGTAATTAAAATTTACTTAATTTCTCTTTGTACAACTTTATCCTCCATCAATAGAGGAGCGCTGCATGCAACATTTGAACTAAGCACATATTTTGATATTTTTCTTTGAGAGTGTAGCGATTTTAACTGAAAATTTTTTACCTTTTTTATTTATGCAAAAACTGTGCTTATAATGATAGTAACCTCCAATTGCCCATATTAGTTGTTTCTCAATTAGGTAGAGTATAATTTGTTAATTTTCTAGAAATAACTTTTTCCCTTTTTACTCTCTGAATCCAGCAAGTAATTGTTGAAAAATGTAGAAATAGGAGTTAAAGACAGTGAACATGTTGAATTGGCCATTAAAAAGAATTTAATAGCAAGAAGCACATCAGTAGAGTAGATATGAAATAAGATGTGCACACTTTGATGACTTTCAATGATGAAATTTAAGAATAATTTTTGAAAGATGATTCAAAAGTTTGATACAATGCAGTGGCATATATTACATTTTGGCCCTAGCGCCTAACACTCTATATAAAGGTTAAGTGGTTCAAATGAAGCAAAGTGCAATGACTGGTATGTAATCAGATGACGATAATTTATCATGCAAATTTACGCCGTTGAGCAAATGAATATAGATATTTAATCATTGGTGCAGTGTTCTTGTCAACATGGGCATCTACACCATTCATGAGATTCATGTGCACATGCACTAAATTGTAGAGTGAAATTAACTATTTTGGGACAAGTTCATCTCTCCTTTTGAAACCACATAAATTTTAGAAGTAAATTTTAGAATATAAATTCTCTAAAATGAAGAAATTTGTCATTTAATTTAGAGAAGCCAACTTTATTATGAGTACTATCATTGCCTATGAATATATTTATTATAATCACTTAACCTAAGAATATTTTCAGTTCCATTTCAAAACTGAAAAGTTTTAATTCGATGTTTTTACATTCCTGCTCATTGTGTGCACATTTTCAATGAAAAAAAGTATACAAAGAAAATGTATTTTTCTCATAGATATGTGCTATGCGCATTCCGATACAGATTTCGGCTTAAATTTAATGCTAAAAACATTGGTGGCCTATGCTCTTTTAAAACAACACATTTTTTCAAAATCCAAGGCTGATATATTTTTATTAGGAGGTATTCGGGCCTGACGCTGCATTCTGGGGTGAACATGGCTACAGCAAACCTTCTACCGGATATTTTTCCTATGTGCACTGCCTTGATGGAGAGGCTACCACAGGTATGGACCAAATAGTACGGCATATCAAGTCCATCGTGGCTAAATGGAATCCCAAGGTAAATGATGCGCACTATGCTGAATGGTGGGCGCATTGTCGGCCACACTCATCAGGTCTCAGTAATCATGTAAAACGATATTTATAACTAGAGTTTTTTATTTTATGGGGAGTTTGTATAGAATATATTACTTTCTTTCTACATCTATTGGAAATTGTAAAGTAACTTTCTGGATCGTACATAATCGTTTGAAACCTTGTGTGTTCATGTGGAATATCGAAAGTAGATGTGGTTATGCCATTTGGAAAACTATCACTATAATATTATTTTGTTTGCTACATTGATGCAATTCGAAAAATTATTGACTGGTAAACTTCAATGTATGCATATAGTACACTTTGAATATAACATATCCGACAGCACCACCAATGTAATTCGTTCGGAACTCGTTATATCAGTAAATCTGAAGCTGAACTTGGCATAATACGACTTTTTCATCTATACGTCACAAGCGAATCTACTATATCCAGAGTCACCTTCAGAAATATCCCACTTAATGCCACGTCTTCTATTCTTAGTTCATTAGCTATATTTTATATAATTATTTTTCCAAAAAATGAATCCCATCATTTTTGTAATTTTAGTTTTCTAAATTCGCTAGAGAAACTCATTCATTTTTACATAACCTTTTATATATTTCAGGTCATCAACTGCATTTTGACTCTGATAATGAAGGTTTAGGATTTGTTCGTAACCCAATATTCAGCACTGTGCTTTATCTCCATGAAAATGAGGTACTGTTCTATATATGTTTCATAGTGTATTGCTGCTTACTAAACTGGCAGAACGCGTGGTAGATTCCATGTCAATTAGGCAAGGGCACGATAGATCAGATAATTTACGATTAATGATTTGAACACCGTTGAAATTATTTGTATCAAAATAATACTTTCATGTAATAATTTTGCGCCTCTTATTAGTGTGTAGGTGGACCAACGCTTGTGACAAATCAGCTCATGGGCGGAAGCCTTGCTAGCAAAGGCTGGCTCGTTTTTCCAAAATTCAATAGCATGGTAGCTTTTGATGGTACAGTACTGCATGGCGTAATACCAGGGCGCTCATTTACTGAAAATTCATCAGATAGGCGCATCACACTCATGGTTGCTTTCTGGAAATCTATCAGTATTCGAGAAAGAGCAGAGAAATGCATTGGTGCTAGTATGCCATTTCCAAATATTGACCATTCGCAGTTCACATGGCATAATGTATTAGTTCCATTGGTTGAAATAAATGATGATATTGATGTAAAATTAAATGAGTTCCCTGCTTCACTCAAGAAAGTGTGGGATCGAATAGGAACTGATGTGCCATTAGTAGAAGACCTTACTGAACCACCACACTATAATTCATGTTTCCAAGGTTTTTAAAATTTACTCATATTAAGCCAGATGGCAGTTCTTCCTTCGATGCGATGTGCCAGAAACATAATTCTTACATGGACCTCATAAATTTTTAATGATTTAAAAAGTGGCTATATGTGGTACTTATTTGTTTCTATTTGCATCTTAAACTTGTACCCTAGAAGAAAGTGTAAATTATAAAAATTATATTGGTTCGTTGATTTTAGCAACGGATTGATATTGTGATGTTTTTCACACAAAATTTGACTTTAGTAATACAGGAGTCGCAAATAGGAGGTGACGTAGACCCCCATAATAGTCTAGATTCGACTAGAGTTCGCCACAACCGAACCATAATATGAATTAATATTGAAGCTCAGACCATTTTTCCTGGTAAATGCAATAAAATGAGGACTGATTAGATGTGATGCAACCCTCGTGATTAAGTCAGAGTTCCGTAAACTAACATTTTGAATTGCCAAATTCAAAAAATGTTCATTCAAAATGTGAATGGTGAAAAATATTATTAAAAACAGTTATTAATTTATATCATAACTGCTGCAGTAAAAATTTTTATAGAAAGTCCAATAAAAATATAAGCCAAAATCAGTTTTTTTCATTTTTACTTTTCAGTGCTTTGATGTTATCTATGGTGCCATCTGATTTCCTGTCAAATACTTAGTTTGTAGAAAGTATCTAAACAGGTGCATATTTTATATTGATGTAATCTATTTGATTTTGCTTGCAATCAAAATACAAGAAGGAAATGAAATATGAAGGCATATATTAAACGCTGGTGGAGCGTGTCGCCGATAGTATTGGTTGCGGGGTAATTACATTTCTACGGTTGTACACATTTCTCTAATGATAATTCACTTCTTCAAGTCATGAATCTTCGTTTGTGAACTAAAATACAGTAGAATTCCTCTAATTGCATCTCCTGCATGTACATATCTCTCAATACGCATGAGATTTTATAGTAACCATCTATATACTATGAGCATAATAACATGCTTCTTTTGTTGCATTAGCATAACTTTCCAGGTTATGCGACTAGAAGGTGATAATTTATATGCACACACTAAAAACTGGGAATTTTGGCTGATTATAATAATTTGCAATGCCTTTTAAATACAGGTTAATCGTTTAGGCGCAACCCAAAATGCGTTTATGCTGCATTCTTAAATTTTTGAGGTTATAGATGGGTCCAACTAAAAAACAAAATCAAGCAAGCAACTGAAGACCTATCAGTCCACATTGTCTTTAAACGCTAAATTTACTGCTGAAGAGAAATTCGCAATTATTACTTTGTATTATAACAATGGTAACAAGTAAAAAAGATTGCTGAACACTTCAGAAAACTACCTGGATTATAAAACTAATTCTAGGAACAATCTACTGCTGGCTTGCCTGTAGAGAAATTATTTGCTCAATGACGTAAAATGGAAAACCGTTTGTTATTCTTTAGAAATGTATAAAGCACTATTGACTTTGAATATTACATGTCAATGTGAGTTGATCAAATAGAGCTGAACAAATATAGCAGACTGACGGAAAAACAATCAAACAAGTTGCAATTAAGTTTTAGAAGTATCTTGATGTTCTACAAGAAGATGGGCTTGAATTTTCAAGTGGATGACCTACTCAATTTTAAACTTGTTGTGGACTAAAGCTCCAAAAATTTTCATAAGGAAGTTTCTTCTGCTCCCACAGATGTTAGGATATATTGCTAGCCTTACTGCTTCCAACAAGCACTGCAGTATAACTCTTGTTGGTATTCATCTATGTTTGCTTGTGTTTTACTACAGACTTGTACCTTACTTACCACTTGTCATTTCTCACATTCCATTTATTTGTTCTAAGTCCTTCAACAGTTCCTTTGCTATTGTTAGGGCGGAAGAAGATATGCTAATACAATGTACATGGATACCCAGAAATAGTATGCTAGGCTTAGTAGAAGGGGTAGAGTCTAATATGCAGCA
>JAULBW010044788.1:0-61402 GCA_032358265.1 Vaucheria bursata
ACCCTAAATCTCAACTTGAAACTTATGTAGTATTCAGCTATTGCTCAGATATGACAACACACATGAGAGCCTCCATAGGCACCACAGAGCAACATTTGAAAATTTAGTTATACAAACACAGATTTACACCTCTTTATTTATAAATAAAATCATATCTAGACGGCACTAAACATTTACTGAGAAGGTTTTAGAAACATGAAACACAATAGATCACAGGAAACTGTGACTGCAGTGTGCATATTTATCATTCACCAATTGTGTTGATAGAAGTGAGCTAACTCTATCAAGACAACAAAATATACAATCCTGCTGGCATCTGTGCTGCCAATTCACTTGGAATGCCAAAAATAAAAACTGACTGCAGCTATATAAATAGAATTAATCCTTATGGGAGTTAATTTCTAACTGAAGGTAGTTTCAGATTGTGATACCTCTGACTATTATGTTTTGTTTAAATCTAGACATTGTCACTGCCAACATTATATTCTTAGAACAGAACGATAGTTCACTTAATATGTGTGCGAACACATGGTGTGGTTGCAGATAGTAGACATTTATACTGTCAATGTGCAGGAACAACTACTGCTTGGTCTAATATTGAGCCTTGGGCAAAGAGATACACAGAAAGTTTTTGGCAGTGAAACCATTATTTTTATGGCATATACTTTGCATACAGAGGATAAATTTTGCACTAGATTCACTGCAAAAACAGCATGTTTTATAGCTGAGCATGCATTGGTATTGTGTACTGGAATATATTAAGTTCAACCATTTTTAAGTTTAGTGTGGCAAAACAAGATCTATTTTTTTATCCAAAATTGTCATTTGATTATGTCTGCTGAACAAAAGCAATGAAATTCCTTAGAAGAAGGCATCTCAAACATGTTTTGTTGCTTAGAGAGAACAAGTTTAGCTTACATTTACTAGAAATATTCATGTTTATTGCAACACCAACAGAATGAGTGATGTGATCCAGAACAACTTTTATGAATTAATAAATATAAATGGCTTGTGTTGCTTAAATAAAACAAAAAGAGAGAAATGATTCATAAGTCTTCAAAAGGGTAATTGCAATTAGTTTACTCAATTGATCAGGTATGTTTATATTTTAAAAAAATCTTATAACGTAAACGGTACAATTAGGAATTCAAACCGTGGGCATTTGAACCAAAATGGAAAAAAAGTTGTTTTCCTTTTTTATTGGAATTCCATGTCATTCTAATTAACTCATTTTTAGTCTTCGGCTTACATTGCTTCTAGAACTTGAAAGGTACTTGAGTCCTGGTATAGAAGTATATTGCATACCTTGGATCTTGGCAGCACAAAGATAAACTAATTTTAATTCAGTACTGTTGTTCTAAATAAGTTTTTAGTCAATAATATTGTGTATATTCAGTGGTCATATCATTAGAATCAACATATTTTTTATCAATACTTGTTGGCTTATTGTATCATAATGGATAAAATTGATTATTTCTTTTCTCCTGACAAACTTCTACATAACAATTACAAAACCATGCTACTAACTTAAAATATGTTTTTATATTATTTGGCTAGTCATAACTACAGAGAGGCATTTTGACTTCATCATATTATCTACAGTAGAACATTTTGAGGATAATTGTACAGATCAATTTAATTTAGTAGCTGAACATTAAAAATTTGGATCGTATTGGGCAGCTGAAAATCACTTTTGTCAGTTTTCAAAAATTTCTTGAGCTGCTTAACAAAATTGAGTTATATCCGCAAACTTAGCCATACTAGTATCCTTGAACTCAATAAATGAGTTTATCATCAAATGTTAAATTTCTAGAAATGGCACCACTTAATCTGCTTTGCATAAAAATTTCATAGCATATATAACCTTTATTTGCTTAAAGAAGAATGTGATGGTGAGTCTCAAATACAATTAAAAGCCACAATGAATAGTACCTTAATTTTAATCTATCTCCAGATAAAACATATGGCAATATCAGCTTAGGTTCCTAGACATTGTTGCAAACCTGGCATTTCTAATGATTGGTTTTCCAGTATTTAAATGCATCATTTTAAATTTTTGTTTTCTTTTATAACATATATCATTTTTTAATTTGTATTTGTAATTAATGATTCTCTTCAATGAGCTTTTTAATTTCTGATATTACATCTTGCACATAGCTCAGTGCCACACTATCACCCACAATTGCTAAATACTTTCACTATTTTTTTTATCAGCAAACTGCTACAAAGTAACCAGTAAAATTGGCTTGCATTATCAAAATAAAACAAAAACAAACAGAATTGATGAAAAAAGTTCAAAGAATATAATAATTATGATGGCCTTGTTGGAGAGAAATGAGTTTTGGTATCATGGACAAAACAGTGATATCAAATTATAAAACAAAAGTAAGCCAATATTGAGCACAAACTAAATTACATTATGAAATTTGATAGTAATGCCAATTTTATTTGCTGTTGTTCTGTCCTGAATGCAACTTAAGTATAATGACCTGAACATGATAGATATATTTCAGTGCAAATCATCAGTTTTTTAAACCAATAATGCTAACATGTCATTCAATACAAGCTGGTAAAAATAAGAGAAATGTACAACAAACATAATATGAAAGAAGGGAAAATATGAAACAAATATATACACATCAATCATTGATCGGTATTGCATAAGAAAGACTGGTGAAACATTTTGTATTGCTATAACAATTGGGAGGGATGAAAATGCTGGTTAAGTTATCATGAAGGCAACATGAAGGTAACTTCAAGAGCTGCACAAAATATTTACAAAAAAGTATTGTATAATTGTAAAATTGCCAAAAAGTTCTCATATTATGACATTGTGGCAACTTCAAAATATATGTTTACATAGCACTTGGGGTAAATATGAAAATAGCAAAATCAGTAGCACTAGAGCAATATCCTAGCAGTTTCAGCTGAAGTTGAGATGAATGACTCTACTCATTCGTCAAACACTGTTAAACATGTTTTTGTCACTTTTGTCAAATACCTTAAGACCATTGATAAACTGATATTTCTTTTTCATTGCTTTGAGTAACATATTGTAAGTATTTCTTATTCTCTTTTGTGCATTTGTTAGGAATTGATTTGTACACCGTATTTTCTATTTGAAGATTGTTTTTTGATAATCGTTTATATTCGAATATCTTTTGCTGAATGTGTTGCTGAGATTCAGTTTCGGCAATACATGATGGCACTTCCTTAATATATTACTATTTGCACTCTTGCTGTATTTTCTAGTTTGGTCTTGGTAGTATTCACTAGATTAAGGAGTTATAGCAGTTTGCCAAGACTAAATAAAAGTTTGATAATGAGTGATCAGATTTTGTTGGAGATGGCACAACAGTTAATAATACAGAATTGACAGCTAATGCAACAAGTGGAGGTTCTCCAGCAACAGTTAGCAGTACGGATGCAGGAACAACATGTGGAGGTGACAGAACCATCACCACCTACTATAACTAATATAAATACAGGGTGCAAGCCAAAGTTTTTGATTCCAGATGCTTTCAATGGGGATCGAAGAAAATTGAAAGCCTTTCTGCTTCAGTTGAAAGTAGTATTTTGTGCACAACCTTCTCGATTTCTTACAAAGAATTCAAAAGTATTATTTGCAAATAATTTATTACGAGAAATGGCATTTGAATGGACAATGCCTCATTTGGAGTCAGACCATGCTACCTTAAAATATTTTGAGTCCTTTGAGCAAATACTCACGATTACATTTGGTGATGTAAATCATCTACAAAAAAGCGGAATTTGAAATCTTAGAACTAAGACAGGAAAGCGCTTGGTAAGTGCATATATATTGGATTTTCAACGGCTTTTTACAGAGTAAGGTTGGTTGGGAGCAGCGTTAATTGGCATGTTTTACAAAGAACTAAACAATGGAATTAAAAGTTTTTTATGCAACCATGATTGCCCAGAGACTATTGAAGGTTTTTATGATTTTGTTGCTTTTATGGACAATTAACACCTTGAGTATAAGCAAGAAGCGCAAATAGAACAGAGTTTTTGATGCAATACTAGTGCTAATTCACAAATAATTGAGAATAAATTGGATGGTATGGTGATTGAAATAACAACATGCAATCCATTGACTAATGCTGAGTGGGAAAAGCAATATAGAAAGAATCATTGTTTTCATTGCGGTGAGCCAGGGCACATAAAAAGTTCATGTAAAAAGCTAAGATATTGTGGTATGAATTAAAGCTCCCATAGCCAAGGCAATTAACTAGTTGGTCTGACACAAGATAATGAGAAAAATAGTGTAATCTGTTTACTTTGCAGCTTGGATTTTCATGATATGAACACATGTATAAGTAATTTCAATTTTCTTTGCAATTTGCCAGAAAAGATATCAAACCGTAGATAAATCTTGTTTTCTAATTGCCATTACTCCTGAAAATAAGTCTCAATGTTTATACGTATCTCTCAACATTCAAGATGTATACAATTCAAAGTATATTGTTTTGGAATTAGTAGATTTTGGGTGTGACAGCTCTCTTATTGATAGAGATTTCATTTTAAAATTGGGTCTCAAGTTGATACCTTTAAAAGAACCTGTTGTATTTGATGTAATTGATGAGTTGACCTTACCGTTGGGTATTATTACAAATCAAGTAAATTGTGTTCTAGGGATCAATAATTTCAAATTTGAGTCCACATTGTTTGTAGTAAACTTGACACATTCTGAAATTATATTAGGACTCAATTGGCTTCAAAAATATAATCCTAGTATTGATTGGAGTAATTTATCACTGCATTTCAACCAACAAATACCTAGTTTGACAAAAATGGGGGGAGTGAAAATTGGACCCTTAACTCTCCAAACAGAGGGTAGTCTCCATCCACTTGTGCCAAGCGAGTCTCTCAATAGTTAAGGGCTAGAAATGATTTCTTAAATTGAAACAAATACATTTCTAAAAGATAATCCTGTTGAAAATAATGAACTTTTTAATGATGAATATTTAGAAGTATTTGAAATTAGTAAGTTTCTCTCTCCTGAATATCACGATTGTCGTGATGTGTTTTTGAAAATTAATGCTTATCTGTTACCCAAACATTGAAAATTTAACATAAAGATAGATATAATTCTAGATAAACAAGTACCGTGGGGTCCTGTTTTTCCCCTTTCTAAAATTGAATTAAAGGCATTAAAAGATTTCCTTGATGAACAACTAAAAAAAGGTTTTATTTGGCCATCATTGTCTCCTGCTGGGGCACCTATTTTCTTTGTTATGAAGAAGAGTGGAGAATTATGTCCGATCAATTATTGTGGTTTGAACAAGGTAAAAGTTAAAAATAGGCACCCCTTGCCCTTAATTCATGAAATGCTATATCGTTTTTCAAAAGCCTGCATGTTTTCAAAAATTGACTTGGTGGGTGCATATAATTTGGTACCAATTCAAGGAGACAAATGGAAAATGGCGTTTTGTTGTCATTTTGGCCATTTTGAATACAGAGTAATGCCATTTGGCTTGACCAATGCACCTGCAGTGTTCCAGAATCTGATGAATCAAATATTGCATGATTTCCTTGACATATTTTGCATGGTTTATCTGAATGATATATTGATCTATTCAAAAGACTCAATTCAACATTTAGATCATGTTCGTCAAGTTTTGGAACAATTAAAAACAAATCGGTTACTTGCAAAAATAGAGAAATGTTCATTTTCAACAAATCAGATTGATTTTCTGGGTTACATTATATTGGATATGGGTATTGAAATGGACCCTAAGGGTATATCTAATATCTTTACATTGCTTGGAGTTGGCCATGTGTTAATACTACAGTCATTTTTGGGATTGACTAACTTCTATTGTACCTTCATTCCTGACTATTCAAAAACAGTTGTTTCCTTGCTGAAACTATTGAAAAAGAATCAGAAATTTGATTGGACAAACTTATGTACTATGGCATTTTAGACATTAAAAAATACTTTTAAATCAGCTGATGTCTGCATCATTTGGACAGTTCAAAAAAATTTATTGTGGAAACAGATGCATCTGATTATGTCATTGGTGGAGTATTGTCACAAGAGATTAAAGACCAATTAAAACCCATTGCATATTATTCAAGAAAAATTTGACACCTGAGATTAGCTATGAAGTGCACAACAAAGAGCATTTTGCCATAATTGCATACTTCTATCAATGGAGACCATTTTTTAGGCACTACTATAACAGTTCAAGTTAAAGCGGATCACCAAAACCTTTTACATTTCTCAACCTTAAGGAAATTGAATCAAAAACAGGTACGATGGTCCCATTTTCTTTTTGATTTTAATTTTCATATCACTCTTTGACCAGGTATTCAAGGAGGAAAACCCAACACATTAAGTCAAAGAGCCGATTATCAGCTTAAATTGAATGAGCTTCAACTTAAAGGCCAAGAACAGATTTTGTTGCAGAAATACAAATTTATATTAGGAGCAACTCATGAAACTGATGTATTGACACTTTTAGAGAAAATTAAGTTAGCCCAGGCAGAAGAATGACTGTTTCAAAAGTCTACTAATGATAAGCATTATTATGTTGAAAGTGATTGTCTTTTATTCAGAAATAAGATTGTTATTCCCCATTCACTGAAAACCACAATTCTTGAGGTTTGTCATGACTCCCCTTTTGCTGGCCATCCTGGAGTTTGGAAAGTATTTGAACTATTAACGTTCTTATTGTTGGCCTACAATTAGAAAAGATTGTAATGCCTATGTAGACTCATGTGAACTTTGTGATCATTCAAAACCAGACTGCAAGAAACCGGCTGGCCTACTTTCACCTTTGCCTATTCCACCTTGCCCATGGCATTCAATTTTGATGGATTTAATTACTGATCTTCCTCCAATAGGGGGAGGTAGACTCTGTATTGGTTGTTGTCGATTAATTTTCAAAAATGGCTCATTTCATTGGATGTACTAGGACAACTAACTCATTTTGATTGGCCAACTTCTTTATGGAGCATATTGTTAGACCAAATGGTTTTCCGTGTGATATAGTATTTGATTGTGGATCAATGTTCATATCAAAATTTTGGTCCAGTTTTTTGAAAAAATTATGCAGTTTTACAATCACTTTTACTTGCTTATCATCCCCAAACTGATAGCCAGACAGAACAAATTAACCAAGACTTGGAAATATACCTTCAAATGTATTCTGATTAGCAGCAGTTGAATTGGCTGGCAAATTTACCTATGGCAGAATTAAGTTACAGCTTGAGATTTCATTCAAGTATTCAAATGTCACCTTTTTGCACAAACTACGGATTTGAATCTGTACTCAATGGATCAATACTGAAAACACAAAATACAACTAAGCACAAGAAACTGTGACAGAAATATGTGTATTTATCATGCACTAACTGTGTTGATAGAAGTGAGCTAACTTCATCAACACAACAAAATGTAAAGCCCTACTAGAATCTGTGTAGCCAATTTACTTGGAACATCATAAATGAACACTGACCGCAGCTATAGAAACAGAATTAATCCCTAATGAAGTTAATTCCTAACAATCAACTTTACTATTATATGTACCCCCACCTACAGTTCATGATTATATTAAATCTGTTTGACAGAATTTTGGAACCATTTTTGAAGAGTTAAAATCTGCAAGTTATTCAGCAAAATGTTCTACAGATTGGAAACAATGCAATAAATGATTTCAGGTTGGTGATTTAGTATATCTAAACAAGCATAATATTAAAACTACCAGGCCATGCCCTAAACTTGATTGGAACAAGATTGAACCTTTTCCAATTGTGGAGAAGATTAATTCAGTTGCACACAAATTGAAGCTGCCATCTAGCATATTAAGAATTCATGACATGTTTCACATATCCTTACTGTCACTGCATAAGACAACCAATAATCCAAAACAAAAAAGATATGCATCACTCCCTATTCACATTGACAAAGTTGGGGAACTTTTCAAGGTTGAAGATATTTTGGATGTGATGGTTTGTGGAAAATTTCACTTCTTAGCAACTTGGAAAGACTACTCTGACGGAAAAATTTCTTGGGAACTGGAAGAAAATTTGATGAACTATCGCAAACTGATTGAAAACTTTAAGAACTGTTTCCAGAACTGAATGAAAACTACGGTGAGGGGGACAAATGTTAGAAGTTGATTTGTGTTCCGTGTTTTTTATGTGAAGATTGTTTTCTGATAATTGTTTATATTCGAACATCTTTTGCTTAATGTGTTGCTGAGATTCAGTCTCAGCAACACATAATGGTACTTCCTTTATATACTACTATTTGCACTCTCGCTGTATTTTTTGTTTCAGCCTTGGTAGTATTCACTAAATTAAGGAGTTATAACAGAATTATATAGATCTGTGAAGATTTTTAATTCCCAGAATAATACGTAAAAAGAAAATTGGCTGCAGGTTTATTTGTTTGAACAACATTAAAGTTTTTTTATTAGCAAGTCTATTTGACTCATTTGGCTTTGGTTAAGTGTGCTAAGTTATACATAAGTTACCTCATATAGTATTATGATTTTTCACAATCAAGTACTTATAACTTTGAGTAAAATGATAGGTATTTAGGTATAATCTTAGAAGGCAGAAGTGTTCTAAAAAACATACACAAGATGTTCTTGGTAAAAATTTGTGAATTTATAACAATAAATCATGTTGATTATTCTGCTAAATGTGTTGCCATAAAGAGTAGCTTGTCAGGATATTTGCTGGTCCTACTATCTCTGCAAAGTATCGGTATAACTGCTCAACCGTGTTTGCCTTTATTAGCCTATTTTCCAGTTATGATCTGCATATGCTTTTTCTCATCATTTGCTTCTTCTACCACATTGCGCCTATTATCTCAATTGTGCCTTAATACCATTCCTTGACGTCAACACCTTTGCTACAATCCTTTACTAGATCCATTTGTTTTACACCCTCATATTATGCCACATCTCATAGTCCTTATGGTCCTGTGTAAACTTTAGTTATCTCCTACCTATGCATATTCCATGTCACAATACCTCTTCAATAATGGTTAGATTCTCAAACCCCTCTTTACCTTCAGTCACAATACTTCAAACTCCACCTTCAACTAATTGGGTAATATTCTAGGGTTATCATAAATCCTGTAATTCTGCTTTATTTGGCCCATCTTTCACCTACTCCAATTTACTTCTGCCAAAATTAATTTCAAGGAATGCTTTAACTAATTCTAGCGTAATTGCAAGCATGCTAATGTAAAATTATGGGTCTACTTCTGGACTAAAAGATTAAGCAAGATTTACCAAAGAGCCAGTTTCAATGACACTTTAAAAGAGTATATTGCAGAAGCTAGCAGGGACATTTTCTTTTGTTCAGTCTTATGTTTTTGTTCACTCTTCACAAGTTTAATAAACTATTTTGTGTTATTAAATCTTTTTTGCTTTGCTGTTTGTTTGCCCTCTGCTACAGATTGGACTTTACCTTCTGTACTGAGCCTCCTAGTCTACATAATGGTGTATGCTAGTATATTGTATTATCATATCTTTCTTCTTCTCAACATAGATATCTTACATTGAAGTATGAAAGTCTATCTTTAAATATTTAAAAAAGTTGAAATCTAATCATTCAACTTAAGTGTTTAATTTGCTCTTGACTGTAAGTTCTTGAAGCAAAATGTTTGGAATTAACTCTTTAAGATGTTAATTTAATTCAATGGCTGTGGAATTCTATGAAGTTTTAAAGTGAGTCACTGTTCTATATATTGGATTGTGATGACAGGCTATGGCAACAGGTTAGGATTATGATTTGTGTGTACTGTGAAGTCTATTTACTTCTAGTAACACAATTGTATTTGCATAAAATATACTCCCTTACTGTTGTGAGTTAGCATCTTGCATGTTTTGCTTGTGCATTCATGGCACAAAATGATTGTAAAAATATTTTTTACTTTGACTTTGATCTCTCTATTCAACATTTTGGTAAGTTGAATTGTAATTTGGTGTCCATTTTTTTCCAATATTTTTCAAGGATCAGGCCTGTTTGTATATATTTTGCTTTTTCTAATTCTTCTGTACTGCTAGTTTTGGCCTTTGCAAGTTGCACACGCTCAAACATTTTTAGTACATTTATTTACTGCAGTTGTTCTCAATAGTGAGTAAATCATTTTTTCATCATACAAAGCATTGCCCAAAATAGCATGGTGCTGTAAGTCATTTTTAAGATTGGCAATTATTTAAATTATGAAGTGAGAACCATCAGACATATATATATATATATATTTATGGATATTAAACTTTTATATCAGTAAATTGATATAATCTGTCAGGATCTAATCTATTGCCATGTAATTTACTATAAAACTATGATTTATTTATTGCAAATTATTATGTATTCATGTAAAATTCTTTCAGTTGTACTCATAGTATTTTTGCAATGTATTGTAAGATTCATTCCTGGTAGCACAAGTAGGTTTTAATATACTAAATTTATTAAAGAATTGATTGAAAGGAAAAGAAAAAAGAGAAAAGATTGCACAAACAAAATATATTATTGATGATAGTGGGTGACCGACAACTATAAACACTCAGCGACAGCGCCAGGAAAACCAGTGTACAGTGCGTATTGTGATAATGTAGAAGAGTGAAGATAGATTATTAATTGTAACAATATCATATGGGCCGCATGAGGGTAACCTTGTGGGCCGCAAGAAATATCTTTTGAAATTACAATTAAATTGTTGATCTCAAAAGACGTTACAAAATAACAATTTGTGAAAAGATGTATAGATTGGGGTAACATATAAATTGAGTAGAATTCGGGTACTAGAGCAGTAAATATCCTAACAAAATTAAACATGTACCTCTCGTATTTCTGGTTTACTTTGTATTGCTGAATATGCATGCAAGATTTAGAAATTAGATCGTTAAATAGTCCATGCTCAAATTTTATGTATTGTTATACATGATCAAAAATTAAGCTGTAGTAAGTTCCATACAAAGACAGGAATTTCTCTTCGTACTGCTTTCTTCAAGAAATACTGAGAGTGCAACAATAAAGATAGATTTAGTCTTTGATTGAAAGTATTCCTTACCTACTCAATTCAGACAAGAACTGTTTCATTTTTCTTTACTCATTAATTGTCAAATTGATTTTCTGAGTCACATGTATTTTTTTTCGCAAGAAGATATTTATTTTTGAAGGCTTCAAAAATGGTTACTCTCATTGATTGGTTTCACATATCTGCTGGTAAACAATTTTTACAAGAGATTATTTATTTAGATGGATGATGGATTGAAAATTGTAACACAAGATTCACAACATGGCAAATGTCATAAATATTATGACTGGAAACTACTTACATTTTGTTTTTGTTCATGGCAGACCAAATTTTTGAGTTCTAGCATGTGTGACAATAATATAAACATTGATGCAGAAAGATTTTTAAGTTGTTTATCATGGAATTGGATACCTTCTTTTTTATTCCTTTCTTTTTTCATAAGTCGTGCAAACATATATTCACCTCAATTTTAGCAACACAATATCAAGGTTTTGTGTTCGAATTGTAATGTATTGGTAGTGTGCAAACACTGAGCATTCTGTTCAAATATGGCGCGAAAATGTAAAGTATACATTTTGACGAACCAATCAAACGTCAAGAAACAAATAATCACCCGGAAGTAAAAATTTTCAATTTTTTTTTTGCGGTTAATGAAATTCATTAATTGAAAGCAAAATCTGCAATTAATATATAACGTGTACCTATGGCCCGAACAAAGCAAACAGCAAGAAAGTCAACCGGCGGTAAAGCTCCTCGTAAGCAGCTGGCTACCAAAGCTGCAAGGAAGTCTGCACCTGCTCAAGGCGGCGTGAAGAAACCTCATCGCTACCGTCCTGGAACTGTGGCGCTTCGTGAGATCAGGAGGTACCAGAAGAGTACTGAACTTCTTATCCGCAAGCTGCCTTTCCAGAGACTTGTACGTGAAATTGCACAAGATTATAAATCTGACCTGAGGTTCCAGGGTTCTGCTGTTCTTGCTTTGCAAGAAGCAGCGGAGGCCTATTTAGTGGGTTTATTTGAGGATACCAATCTGTGTGCCATTCATGCAAAGCGAGTGACAATCATGCCTAAGGATATTCAGCTTGCGCGTCGTATCCGTGGAGAAAGATCGTAAATTTCTTCTTTGGCATATATGTATATCCACTCTATATTTCAATAAGGTGTTTTTAAACACCACTCGTCGAACAGGAATTTGCGTTCATGGTTTATATTTTTCAGTATTTGTCCGAGTTTACTTTGTTTCAGTCTTGCCACTGTATAGATCGAATATTGAACCGTCTGTAGATTTATTTCATATATTGTCACAGAGCACTGAAAATCATATCTTGTGTTTATAATATGGCTTTTTATTTTTATTTTCCACAGTAAAGAAAAAGTCAATTTTTCTACATGAAACTTTGGTCTGATGTAGAAAGATATATGTTTACTTTGTGCTCATACTGATTGTGAAAGCTTTTATTTCATTGATTTTGAACATCTAAGAAATGTTTAACAGAAATTTATTTTCTCGACTTGATATTACTTGATTAGGCATAAGTTGACCCAAATATGTTACATTCAATGCTTCCATAGTCGAAGTACTAATTATTTTTCAAATAAAGTAACTCTTATAACGCACAAGAGTGCTAATGCATGCCAAAATTTTGGAGACATAAAATAAATGATTCATCAATAAATATTTCATGTATTTTGAAGTATTCGTAAATTATTTTCGACTCATTTATCCTTTTTGTTTGGTATGTGGTAGGTAGATAGCTTGACAAGTAGTAATTGGTATAAATCTACGACCCCAGGGAAATTCTGTAACATTTTAATTAGTTCACTTACCTGAACTAGAACCATGTGTCCTTCGAATGGGTGACATTTAACAACTCAAACTTTTTTGTAGACAATTCATGTTAGATTAGTAATATTACAGCAATTGCTATAAACTAATGGTGCATACACTTCTAGTTTCCAAGGAAGAGATGCTCTAAAAATGGCTATGCTATTACCATTGTACGTTCATGAAGTCCTCATGTTGAAATGATTGAAGCTACAATTTATTCAGAGTATAGTAATTTAAGCAATAACGTCATTGCTAGACCTCTTTGTTAGGAAAATTTATGAATATAAAGACCCTCGTAAAAATTTTAGGAAATAAATCCTTGTTCATGTAAATAATTATCATCAAATCAAATTTTGCATAAAATCATATATTTCGATCAGATTGAAAAGTCTATAGATCAATATGACCTCACATAATTCCACACCCTGAATTAATGTGTTGGAATATTACTAAAAGTAAATTTAATTACTAATAGCGCGAATCATGGTTACTAGATAATTTCTCTTCAGAAACAATGTAATAATGTCCCAGCAATAATTGTAACAAGATTATTTTCATCAAGTAATAGTAAAGTCACATTAAGAATGGTGCAATTATATTTTTATAATATCCAACAAAAGGCCAAATAAATTATTTCCATGCAGTTATATCAGTTCAGGTTATCTTTATGAATGGCGGAGGATATTTTTTATTTAAAAGGAATCTTTTGGAACATCCAGTAACGTCAAGATTTAAACATCCAGCATAATATCTTGCAATAGCAATTCCAACATCAGATAAATTATTAGCAGTAGTGTTCTTCTAGGCATGTTTCAGTATCATTAGCACAATGTAATTACTGTGCAATAATGAATAAAATAATACCTATCCAATAACATTGATATCACTGTTACTTTGCTGTACAAATCCAGGGTATAAATGATATCAGCTTTAGTTTTCAAGCTATTGCATGTGACTTCTTTAGTAAATTGAGTTTCCTCGAGTGATTGTTAGTCCTAGCAAATAACTCAACAGATTTGGTTTCAAGATCCATTTGCAGACAAGATGAAACAAAGATCAGACAAAGACAGAGCAGGGCAGGAACTCTAAGATACAGTATATTTATATGACTGACTTGCAAGACTGCTAAGGCTACTTGCATAATCAGAAGTGAATCTTCTAATCAGTACATGTTATAGTTCAAACTCAACAGTGACTTGCCATAAATTATTGTAGAAGTTTAATGATGGCTTGCGGCATCTAAAATAAACATATTTAACTGATTTTAGTCTTTATTGGATGCAGCAATCCTAACAGTAATACTGTACAATTCAATTTTCATTGGAAAAAAGTCTACAACATTTTTAGCAAAAAAGGCATACTGTATTTTAGTTATGCCCATCTTGCTTTCTAGAACAGTCTTTGATTACTGTTTCCATTCACTTTTTTTTAGATGCAGTGGAATATCAACAGACAGTATGTCACCAAGTTTGAAGGGAACAGTTAAATCACTTTAGCTATGTATATTCTTTATTTTGATGCCATCAACAAATATCACCAAATCTAATCTTATGCACCATCAATCAAGAATGTATTATTTCTTTCGATAATGTATATTACATTATGGTTTTTGCTATGCTGTTAGGAATTCACCCTTAACCGGTTAATCCTGTGTTACTTTAGCTGCATCTCTATTTCTGTTGAAGATTTTATAGACTCAAAGATTCGTCATTCATATTATATGGAATTTCAACTGCAGACATTATGTCCTAACTTTAGTTTAGCCTATGGAATTGTGCCACAGTATAATTGCCAATGTCCATTTACACAATTGAATATTTGTTTATCTTACATTACTAGAGTTTGCTTCTAGCAATACAGTAATATATACTGTTTAATTTCTTTCTAGTGTCTGTTTGTATTACACACTCCCTACATTTATGTCATCTCAGAATTAAACATTCTCTATGGATCACGAAACAAAATTGTATTTGGTAAAAGAAAAGATAGACAATAAAGATTTCAAATATAGGACCAAATACTATGAAGCAAGCTGTACCAATAAATGAATTGATAATGAAGATCAATCATGTTTGTTTTATTATTTTTTTGGTGTCATTGATCAAACCACCCAATTTGATATTCTTATCTATCGGCAACCAAACTTTCAGCGAATGCATTTCTTTCTTTATGCTCTGCTGGTTTATAGTTGTTCATTAGCTCAGATATTACATTTATTGTTTGGGGTAACATTATTTTTCTTCTTACTTTTTTGTACCTCGCATTGCGTGGATCCAGTACTTCTTTGGGGCCGATTCTGGTATTAATACATTTAAGATCGACGGATACGGATAACAAATAGAATATCTTATTATCAAGTGAATAGTCCATTTCTTATCCGTATCTGTAGATTCCACCGCTAATTCTAGTCGATATTATCCGCTTCAGACCATGCAGAAATGAAGTTGCAACATACTTCTTTGAATTTGAAGTACTGAAGTTAATATTAGATCTCTGATATAACTGCAGGCATTATCAAATTTCTCGCTAGTAATGTTATAAAAACTAAGTAGGAAGCAGTGAAAATAACGTAAATAAATAATTGTCAAAGATGTCTTATCGCTTCCGAAATGCGCTACTACTTTGTGATACTGGAATCTTTCATATGAGTCATCACCAACACGCAATTCAGACTGCAGCACCTTTTTTCAATTCGAATCTTTTCGTGCGCGGAGGGAATTCTATGCGTATGGTTCATAGTAAGTCTTTTGCAACCTTTCGAAGAAGTATTCCTATTCTTGAAACGGTAATGCCACTTCCTGGTCTTGGCGACAGCATATCTGAAGGCAAGATTAATTTCATCTTTTTTTAAATTTATTCCGTGTTTTAGCATTTAAAGTTATAGCTAATATAACTTGTTGTCATGGAGTGAGACGTGGACAATCTATTTAATTAATAAAAAAAGTCAGGTTATCATTAACGCAATTGAATTATATTTTCGCTTCAATCGAATTGAATGTACTCAATTGTCAGCTATTGGATATCCATTACAAATTATTAGATGGCAAGATTATTTTAATGAATGCATTTGCTCAACGACCTGTTTTTTGTTAAGTAAACACGAATACATGTAAATCAAGTTATATATGCTTGTTAAGGAACTATTGTGCAGTGGTTGAAAAATGTTGGAGACATTGTAGAAGTAGATGATGTTTTGGCTGTCATCGAAACGGACAAAATAAGCATTGATATTCGAAGCCCTCACAGAGGTTTGCTTACGCATCGGCATGCTTCAGTAGACCAGCAAGTTTCGGTTGGAGCGCCTCTATGTACCATTGACGAAAAATCTGCTCCCAAATTAGAAGTGCCACCCGAGCTCCCCCGGACGCAACCACCGAAGCCCGAAGATACTGCAAGGTACAGAGAATATACTGCAGTACACTTCGGATATAACGAATCTGTAGAGACCTCCCCATTAATGTGTTACATGTTAAATTTTTAGAAGTGAATCCAAAGAAATTTTTCAATCTCATACTATTTTACAGACTAAAGCACTTTTTTTTCAACTTCACTACTTTTGGTACTTGCAGAGTTCAAAATGTCCATTCTATTTATCTAATTGCTTTTTTTGCTAAATGCGAGTAGATGTAAATGTATATCTTGCTTAGATTTACATTCAGAAAATTAAGTTTATCGCAATTTTTTAATTCAGGGATAGATCTTGTAAGCTCTTTAATTTTTATACATTGTGAGTTTAACAAATAGCCTATGTAATGCATTTGAACATTGATCAAATGCTGTTGATATCGTGAATATTACAGTAGGAAAAATTCTGTTATTTTTGTATTTTTAAAACACTTTGTTTTATTTTTTTCATGTACTCTTTAGCACAAAATATTTTTAAGATTATACTTATTTTGTGTAGTTTTGCAGCCCATATGTCTGGAGTTATTTTGAAGGAAGAACCTAGAAAGCATATTCCGCTTATACATTTCAAAGGAAAACGATCTAAAGCTAAGGTATAGGTTACTTTAAAACTAAATTAATTTATAATGACAAAGAGATATTGTAAGGCTTAACACAACACACATAATGCGCAAATCAGTTTATATGCCTAATATTTTTATCCTTTTAGGGCTAAAACAGAACTTTCCTATGATGTTCCTGGACAGAATAAAAACAGTGGTAGTGTTGGAATAATTCTTGAAATTGTTTACATAATAATTTTGCCCTACATTTTCCAGCAACATCTGTTTACTTTTAATAAGTCAAACTAAGATTTATTTATTGATTGTACGAAAGGAGTAAAAGAGTAAATTACACTCTTTGAGATGCTGATTTTCTAATGAATATTAATAATACAATTGATATTCTAGAAATCAATAGTCTTCAATATGATATAGGCTGCTGTTTGATAGTTTTACGCTCCGCCGACCTCCGTTTGCTAGTATATATTGATATCTCTAGTACGATATTTTCAAGTAATGGATAGTTTTAGGCGTAACCAATGCTATCAGTTTATGGATTATCCACTACATATGATAACATGAAAAAATTTGTTAAACATTCTTTGAAAAAATAGATATTTTTATTTGTATGTATGTGTCTGTAAAGTTGGACCCATTATTTTATGCAGCTTGGGTACTAACTAGCGAATAGTTTTCTGCATGGGTTGAATACGACTTTTAGTCTCAAATTCATTCTACACAATTAATTCATAAAAAGTATGTTGTTATAGTTCATTTGGGTATGTTTACGGAGCATCGCGTGATGTCTAAGTTCATAAAGTATCATTGCAAATTTAATTTTTATCTATTTGTGCTTACAGACAGGCGAAGTTTCTAGTTCAACGAGTTCTATGGTAAAACAAGGGCCACAAGAAAAATCTTATTTGAAAGGTACTATAGGGGTAAGAGTGCTTCCTGGTGTACTGACCTTTGACCAAATCGTAGGGGGATCCCAATTTGGCCGGCCAACATTTTCTCTTGAAGAAATTGAAGCCATTGAATCTGGGGGAGCGAGTTGTGCCCCCCCTGGCATGTTTAAAAATCAATGGATGTCAGCATAATGACGTTTCTTCCTACCAAATATTGGTTTTTATCAGCATTTTGGATAGCTGCTATTAGTGCTCAAACATGAGTAATATGAGCATCTATCTCATCAAAAATGGATATTACTAAACTCGATTAGACTGTATTAAAGTGAAAATATTCATTTTATTAGGCTTGCATTGCATTATGACAGAAAAAGCTTATATTTGTCTTCCAATCTCTAAGAAGAGATATAGTTAAATAGGGAAGAAGTGAGAGGAAAAGATATAGGGAAAATGATAGAGATTTAGAGGAAAGAGTGCTATTAAAGTTTGATGTAAGGTAGAAAATATGTAAAGGCAGTTCATCGTTCAATTTGGATTTAATCCAGAACAGTTCTTCCATCATTGTAGCATACTCTTCTAGGTCAAAACTAGTAGTGCATAGCATATTCAAACTTAGCATGGACTATGCCAAAAACAATAATTTTAGAAAATTGGTAAATACTCCTTGGATAACTTCGTGTCAGGTATAATATTACTGTTTTCAGTTGAAAATAGCAACGTAGTCAAGTTTTATCTTGTATAGCAATTTATCATACATCATCCAATTTTTCTCCAAGTTACTATAGCTCCATCTTCATTCTATGAGAAGTGGCGCAACGCTGTTTGCAGAAGTCTCTTGAAATAGACAAGGCAAAAAAAAGATGGTAAGGTACCAGATAAAAGCTATCAAAGGTTACTTGATGGCAATTCCATGCGCATCTATTTATGAACGGGCTTTTTTCTTCAACAGAGACAGAATAGCATTACTTGTCAGGTAGGCAGAGATAAAAATTCAGTATTATTCAGCACTTATGGCTATTATCTGACTGCATACAATTTGAAAGTGTAGTCTAAGTAGTAGCCTTAAAATTATGACTTGTATAACATTGCACAAATGAATTAAATTAGATACCAGAGAGTACAAGTAATATCAACCAATTCTGAATTGAAATCCATCACTGCTAAAATAAATAGCACCTACCGAATCAGATTAAAAACATAGTAATGTTGCATTTACATAAGCATTTTCAAAATCTGATTGGATTTGTATGTTAGCTTGGATTCATGCTACAAATTAATGATGGTAATATGAACACTTTTCAAGCTATTGATGGCACTTAACACTTTTTAGGGAAAAACCAGTTAATCATTGATACTCTTCACTGTGTATGCAACAGCAGCTATGCAGTAAACTTGTAGTCAACGTAGGACATGTAGAGTTGAAATGAAGTTGATATGGAAAGAAAAAAGCCTTTAGTTTACTGGTAACTTCTACTAGTTACACCAAGCCAAATCTTCACTTATCCAACTAATGAGTAAAAAGCTGGACTTGCTAAACAAATTTATATTTTACTGTATTAGTTTAGCTGGCTATAAAGTCATCAACTAGCTTAATTACAAACTTACCTTATAAAGTTACTGTGAATAAAACTGTAAACTATGCTAACATTTGGAAAGTCCACTTCAAGCATCATGCATATAGAAGGTCATATAAATATTGAAGTCTTAACAAGTTGTGGCTTAAGAACTTCAAACTATGGTATAAATTGCAGACAAAGGGAGTATGGTAATGCAGCACATATGTCTGTTAAAATCTACAATAGGAACAAACTGTTGTCTTCAATTGGACAAAATTTTACTTGTTCATTTCGTAAAAGTTGTTTCCAGAAATTTCTTTTCGTAAGTCAATTCAACTCCAATGTATAGAATACAATACAAAATATTTTAAATTAAAAAGTTAAAATAGTATTTATTTAATCAAATATATTGAATGAAAGCTTTAAAAGATTAAAAATGATTTCCTTCACATTTTTTGCACTTAAGTAGATATAAACTTTGATCTGAAAATCTATGTTTAAAACTTGTAATATGGCCAAAGAAGATTGCAGGTACACATTAAAATTTCAGTGCTAGAATCACTGCATCCTTGACTATGTGTTTACCCAAATGAAGTATTGTTGGCTTAAATTTTAGATTATTGGAAGTCTCAATTTCAGTCATTCAAGTTAAGCTTTTTGGGTTCCTACCTTGTAGATATTAACAAATAATTTATACACATCTCTTGTTTTGTCATATTCTTTGTCCTAGCCATATATTGTACCCTTTATTTCTAAACTTTGTAAGAAATATAACCAGTTCATCCACTTTGTAATATCACTTTTACTGATTTCCTCTGTCAACAGTCACGCATAGAAAAACTTGTAAAAGAAAATATTATCTTTAGATTTTTGCTTTCTAGTGTGATAAATATGTGCTATGAAAATCTGTATTACGGTTTGATTACTTTATTACCTATTGTAATATATCAGCAGTAAAATGAAAGAACCAGTGTTATTTGTGTGCTCTAATGTTAGGTTTCCAGTCTTCAGCTTTGGCAATGTTGAAATTCTATAAATCAAATTGGAATAAAAAGCTTTTTCATTTTTAAACCTGTGAAAAATGTTGCATTGATCAACATAGAGATAATGCTAAAAAAGCTGCTTTCCAACTGCCAGGGTTTTTCGAACTTTTGATTGATAGAAAATTACTGACATATTGAGTTCAGCAAAGTATCCCATGGTTTTTTCAGCAGCATAAGCTTACTGAAATCTCACATTGAAGGGAGAATTGCAATCATGTTGATTCAGGATCATAGGTACATGATACATTTTATAACTTGGGATATGGAGACTGTGAAGACAGAAAGATTATGACTGTAGCCCAAATTACAAAGTAAGTGCATTAGGGTGCTTACTGGGTTACTTGCGAAATACAGTGGCAGATGTGTGAGAAGTTCCGGTGCATTTAAGAGTTTACAG
The DNA here is from genome assembly GCA_032358265.1 of Vaucheria bursata. Lineage (NCBI taxonomy): Eukaryota > Xanthophyceae > Vaucheriales > Vaucheriaceae > Vaucheria > Vaucheria bursata. The sequence continues at coordinate 20,700 of JAULBW010044788.1, forward strand.
AGTTCTCATCTGAACACGTGTAACTGTCTTAGGTTAAATTAAAATAATTTTTGTAAGTTGAAGATAATATTGTTCTGAGTCTAAATTTATTGATGATTCTTCGTAATTGAAGAAGCATTCGGCGAATCTTCGCCGTATCTTTAACTTCGCTTCGGCTTAAATATATGAATTCTTTCCGGCGAAATTAAATATAATGCCATTTACATTTAATTATATTTTCACCGACTGTTGAAGTGCTTATTTCATCGAAATATCGAACATCGCTATTTAAGGATCTTCGGTAATGCTGTAAAAATTGATTAATGATAACCTTTCTTTGTTAATTGGATGAAAAAGAATATTCTTCGCTGAAAACAAATACAAGATACAACATCAAACTCAACATAATCCATCGAAACGGAAGACAGCGAACCGGCGTAACTTCCTTGGAATGTTTACTTCCGCAAGAGACATCGAAATCAGTGTAATCCCACAAAGAGCTTGGCACCGTTCAGGGTTAAACTCAGTCATACATTGGAAATTGCTCGATCCGGCTTTCTCATTTTACTTTGACTACCTTATACTGTGAAGCTGCACAATACGTTTCCGGAACAACCCCATAATCATAACATGTCTAAGAGTAAAGTTTGTCTTGGTGGTGAAGGTGGATTAGGTTGCTCGAAGCAACCAGCATTTGGATTCAGCGGAAAAAAAGCTGAGTTTTGCAGGTTAGAGCACAATTAGATATATTTCTCGATTTAATTTACGTTATTAATGATATAATTCTTTATACTGTAGTCGCCACAAAATGGAAGGAATGATTAATTTAAGAAATCGACGCTGCGAGCATATCGGATGCACTAAAGAGCCATATTTTGGTAATGCACAAGTTAATGTACATATCTTCATTAGCCAATTGATTAATATTTCTTTTTTACTTCTAGGGCACGAAGGCCAGAAGGCTAGGTTTTGCTCTTGTCACAAGGCAGAAAGTATGGTTGATGTTCGACATCGCCGATGTGAACATCATACTTGTTCCAAGCAGCCTAACTATGCGCGCAGTGGGGAACGCGCTCGCTTTTGTGCTGTACACAGGTGAAACTAGAATATTTTTCTGCTTAAATTTTTTAGTTTTGTAAAAAAATAATATTTTTTATACTAGGCTGCCTGGAATGATCGATGTGAAGCACCGACGTTGTCACGTATCTCCATGCGGCAAATATCCATATTACTGCCTTCGAGGGTACAAACTTAGAGCTTGCGAACTTCATCGTACTGCTGGGATGGAGCGAGTCAGTCCGCGTTCAGCCCAAGTCTCAAGTTCTGGAAGTGCCGAACAGAATAATGTAGGATATTGTGTTCCGACCATGACTGATGAGTATCTGCTTTCGACTCTGAGCAGCGGCAGTAGCAGTGAAATCGGATCCCGAGCATCTTCACCATTACATCGCCCATCACTGAAGACGGAGAGCTGTTTGGATTCCTCCAGAAATGGACAAATGCTCGCTTTTGATTCTCATAGTGCTTCTTATTTAGGACGTGTAACTACCTATGTTAATCCCATTGTCCCTCCAAGCATATTGCCACTGTACCAATCTACGTTATTTTGCAATCCCTACTTCAGCGGGCAATCATCGGAAGACGAAAAAGTTTCTGCTTCTTATGTGTTTTCCTGTCCTGCTGGAAACGTCGCTGCTTCAGTACCTGAGGCAAATCATTTTGCCATTCCCTCTATGTCCACATGGTCGTCTTTTGGAAGCAATGCATTTGGACTCAGCATCCCCACAGAATTTGGGTCTCTAACTCAGTGTACCGACAAAAAGTTAAAAAGAAAAGAACAACCCATTGTTCCCAACTCTGATCGGACTTCTTCAATCATTTACACGTACAAAAAGAGACGGGTTGAGTGTGATGGACAGACAATGCAAGTCCTCGAAATGCTTGTGTGATCATAATACTCCTTTATTCATATGTTTCGTACTGCCAACTCAGCCAATTCTACGTTATAGCCCTCATTCGCTATCTTTCACATTGCTGTACGGTTTACTCCACACGCGTGCATAAAATGTTCGCGTGTAGCCTTTTTATTTTCCAATCGTTTTGGGATATTACTAAGAGTAATTTCTGGCAGTATAGTATTACCCAACACCAGTTCAATTAAATTGTGCTTGTGCAGCTTGCCGTATTATGTGTGTATGTATACAAGTAATTGAAATGCGTGTTTCTACTCCGTACTTAGATGGGTTTCAGTCTAGGAATCATTTGAACTATTAATAGTTTAATATCCGTTTACTCTTTTTTCTTTTGCAATTGCTTCAACTTGCGTGCAAAATATTCATGAGACCAACGCCTCTTAAACCTCTTCTTTCATATTTGTTATTTTAAATAGTAATAGATGATGAGTATTTAATATTAATTTTTCATAATTCACAAATTATGTTCTAAAATCTTAAAAACGGTCAGCTACATTAGAGCCATAGGACGATTTTGCATTAATTTCAATGAATTCAAAATTTTTGTGTTTGGTACAAATGAAAAAGTATTCCATAGCTTGACTTCCCCATGAAAAAGTGCAAGCAGTTTGGGATGTATATACCTGAGATTCAACTATTCCATGCCTAAATAAGCAATAATCTTGTTGAAACACCTGAATGTCAAATTTATCAAAACATCCAATAGAGTCTTTAATCATTCCACCGATTACATAACCTTTTCAGTATTAACTGCGCATCACTAGTAGAAAAGCCGAAGGATAATTACTTATTCTAATATACTTGCTTCTTTGAGAGTAATACACATTGAATGAATTTTAAATCATTAGTTTGTATACATAAAATAATATGTAGAGCTCAACAATCGATGCATATAATTAGATAAAAATAAAAGTCCTGCATACACTTTCAGGGTGCAAAATTTGAATGGTCTCCATCTAATTCATGGGTTATTATTTCACTACATTATATGATCAAAGTAATTTTTTCTGTCATGAACGATGCCTAAGAAGTATCCATGTGGCAGAACTACTTTTAAGATTGTGCATAAAACTTTTCTTTGAATAGTTGAAAAATAGTATTTTTAAAAACTTAAGAATCACATTTTGAACAATCGGCTAGGCTCTAAGCCACTTGTAAAGGTGTACTGCAGAGGAGAGCCACAAACCAAGCTGTTTTCAAAATCTGGAACCAAGTTTTTTGGCTCACAACTGAGCCAAGTTGACAAGGGCTGCAGCTCCAACTTTGTTAGTTGCAATGTTTCTGAGTAGCTGAAAAAATGTGATCTATTTAAGTTATGACTCTACTAAATGCATGTGAGATGAGATTGGGAGAATATAAGAAACGATTGATGTTTTATAGGTTAACTTAGGTCAAGTACTACATTAATGTATTAATTTAATGCTTAATCTATCATTTTCAATTGCTGGTATTTCAAATTTCAACTTGTGATATATTTTAAACCATTTGAAAAAACCGAAACGAAAACTGAAAAAAAGTTATAAATATGCATGTGAACAAATATATATATATATATACATATATATACATATATATTCTTTTGAAATTCTTTTTAAAATCATGTTCAATTTGCCTCGATGATGTTGATATATATATATATATATATGCTTATGGCTTACTGGTAAAATAGATTGCTAATAATGCTAATTGCAAGTAATATTGGTCACTAGTTAGTTGTGATGTAGTGTTTATCAGAACACAAGGCACTATCCGAATAAGCTGACAAAGAGTGAATGATATTTAGATAACGTCTTCGAATCACTCAACGAAGGATAGAGTACCTGTGCATCTTTTGGCATATACTTCTGCGATTATTTAAGTGTAAGCATCAATTCTTGATAGAAATAAGAATTAAATTTAAAGTCATTCTAAATTTTGACATAAACAGTGACTATCGACAAAACGCCGGAAATTAACCCCATACAAATTTCTTATATAGCATTGAGCTTTTCTACCTTGATCCTAGAAATTCGATTGTAAATGAAAAGAAGCTAAATTTGAATAAATCAATTTGAACTACATAATTTTTTAATTATATTTCCATATCTGGCTTTCCATTGGGACATAATTTTGGGTCATATAGATATCATTTCAGTTCTAAAATGCACGATATGCGGTAACATATATGAACTGCATTTTTAACGGCTCAAAAATTTTGGGCATAAAATAAACCATTTATCGATCAACATTCGCTGCATTTTGAAATTTTGTTCTTAGATTAATTATTTTCGACATGTTCGCTCTTTTTCTTTAGTACAACTACACAAGAATACATTCTCTTATTTCTGTGCATGGATTCTTTGGCATCTCTTTTTAGAAAAATTATTTTTATCATGTTGACCTATCCAAATGAGCCGTCATAATGTTGATTGGCTGAAATACATCCAACATTTGTAACATGTCCTATAAGTGGCCAACAAGAAAACAATCAATTTAATTTATCTTCACTTCTTAATCATACAGACAACATGAGTTTGCATTCTTTTCAAGGGTAGTAAACTGTTGGCCTCATGCGAAATCTGAATTTCGTATTGCTTTATTTTTTTCTCTTAAGAACTTCAGCGGTCGTTAGCGGATGTATCTTCCATAGCAGTGACTCGGCTAGTCGCACAACATCCGCAAGACACCGCAATCTGAAATCAAAGACGTCTTGTTCATTTCTAAGAGGTGGCGCATTATTTCGAAATGGATTGTTTTCCAATCATTCTAAAGATATTGGAGCTATATCACAGAAACTTGATGGGAATTTTCCTTCGTGGCTCTCTCGCCTAAAAAGTAGAGAGGTTCGTTAACATCCAATTTTATATTACTCAATATATAGAAACTATCTGAAGCAATTCATTAGTTATATATGTCTTTTTACTTTTAGTACCATTTGGCTGATGCTTGAGTCTTTAATAACATCAACAAATACTGAGTGCAAGTTCAGTATTACCCAGATATTGTTTTTTAATATTAATATTAGTTGAAAATTTTGTATTATTTTCTATTGCTGCTCAAAATTTCCATGTTTTGATTTGGTTTGATATTTCTGGTCTACCATGATTCAACATAGATCTCCAAGTTTGCCTTATAAATTACTGCCTTATTAAAACATTATTCACATGCATTTTTTCCCAATTCTGCCACCAAGTATTCATTTTTCATATTAATACGTTAATGTAATTTATTGAAGTTCAGAAATATTTCTGGAATAGCTATTGCAAGGTGATTTTTTTCAGAAAAATAAATAAAACGAACTTTAAAAAAAATTTATTTGTCAGAATGAACTCCGAGTTATTGTTTGTAGGATTTGCGCGTTCGAACAGTCAGCACAATAACGATGATAACTCTTTTTACAATAATCATATATCTCGGTCAACAAAGTGGCTGCGCACTACTTGTGTCTCTACTGCAATTAGGAGTTTACAAGGTAAGAATGATGATAATTAGTGCAAAATAAAAATTAGAAATAACAAGTAAATAGTTGAAGCAAGCTAATAAAAGCAAAATATTGATAAAGTATTTGCTAGTCATTTATTTTAATAAGTGATAAAAAAAATTGCTCAACTTTTCTTTGTAGATTTCAGGTATGTCTTATTGATGTTTGTAAATTAGAAGAGGAAATGTTTTAAAGTATTTTTGAACTAACTCTAGAAGTTTTTTTATATAGAAATGAAAGTAAAATGTGACGCCACTATTATAGTTCAAAATTTGCCATAATTGTAATTAGAACTCATACTTATCATGTAAGACTCAAAGCGTGTAATCCAAATTTGATCGCGCCTTTTTTCCAGAAGTTAACGCACATGCGGCTCGAAAAGGTATGCTTGATAGATTTTGACTGTTTAAAGTCATCCCACTTATCACGATTGTACTTTTACCTCTTTCGATTTTCCAAAGGGTCAAGTTTCCTGTCTGAAATTATAAATTTTCCTAGTTCACTGTTTTAGGTTTGATAAAATATATATATGGAACAACCCCTCTAAAACAATTCTGCTATTAAAAAACTTAACAGTAACAGTATTTTATTCAGATATTGACCAATATGAGGGGTATTTTCTGTATTATTTTTCATTGTAAATCCAAATTCGGTGTTTCAGGTTAAAAAATAATATTTCTAGTATCAATTGAAAATTTGAATCTGTGTACTTTTGAACTATTTTGAAATTTAGAGCCAAGTTATTGCTATTTTATATAACTTTCCTATAAATTTTTAAATATTATTCCAAAATAATTTAGTGAGATCGATATACCGAGTCAGTATTACCGGTATACCGATTTCCAAAGTTAAAATTGACGCAAGTACAAATCAATATTTTATTAGCTTTTTTTAGGAAGTAATGCATACTATTGAAAAGAGTAGAAGGAAGAGAAATGTTTCGTGGATTGGATTGATTTTTGTTGGCATCACTGCGATAGGGAGATTTCCGTACATTGAAGCAATCCGAAGAACGAACGTAAGTTTAAAGTTGATGATATACATACATATATGCATAAGCTCACAATTGATGTACTTAGAAAGAGTAGAAATTAGTTAATAATGCATGTGCTATGTTGCATAAATAGTTTCATACAAGATGTTATAATTCAAAATTATTATAAGTGTACATAGAGCACATAAAAAATGTAAAAAATAATTTTATTGTTTAACAGAAGGAATAGTACATTAACAATGCATTTATATGTTTTTTTTGTGATGTATTGAATCTTGAATTTCTCGACATATATCTATTTTAAATTTTTCTGACTATTATGGTAACTCAGCCGTTCATGATTGAATTATTTTACCTTTGAAGAGAAACATATATGTGATAATAGGGTGAAGCGGTAGATCACAAGTTGTTTAAGATATAAAAGTATCGAGGTAAATGAACAGAAAAATCAGGATTAAATGTTAATTTTAACCTTTTCGCAATCAGGCATTTTCATATGAATTTCATTTTTATTCATAAAACCTAAAAAAACTATTTTTTTTAGGAAGTTGTTCGTTCGTATAGTCGGGGCCGAGTCGAGATAAAAGAAAATTCGTGGTACAAATGGGGTGTTTTTTCAATTTTTTCAGTATTTTCCTACGGACAATTACTTGGAACGGAGGCTTTACAAGCGGCGGAAGTACATAATTTCTCCTAATTTTTAAAAAAGTCAAATTGCCTATAATTAACCCATACAAAAGTTTAAAGAAAAAAATCTACATTTTTATTGCTAATTTTTTTGTTGCTTGAGAATTGTTTATGTAACGAATATCTTTGAAAGTGAGAATCAAAAGATAGGGACAATAAAAAGTCATATTCAATAAACTTCGAATATGACAAATTTGGTTTTAGTTAATTTTGATTACAACGAATGAACTAAATTGACGAATTTTGGATGTAACAAATGAATTCGGTGGTCCCCGACAGATTTTTATATCCGAATTTTACTGCATATTATTCGAATGGGGGGGGGGGGGTAATCGATATGAAAATAGGATAATATAATATTGGTAAGGATTTTTAATAGCTACACATATGATGAAAAATCTCTAAGGTTTAAATTTTTTATTGTCATTTTCAATTTGTTGAATATGCATGGTGACTAAGGTCCTCGTAAGATTTTTGAAATAAATAGTTGAAATGCATGATATAATCTCTTAACTTAGAGTACTGTTAGATTTAGTTATATCGAAATTTTAGTGAAATGATTGATGGAAAGTATGATTTTTTACCAGGTAGACTTGAGTTGGATTTGAAAATCTAAATGACTTGTTGGCTGCCTAATACAGTTGCAACTTTTATATCCCACCATATATACATTTATATGTATATTATCTTGATGTTTTCATAATAATGTTTGTATCTTTTAGCCGTTAGGTCCAGTTTTGAAAGCTTTTATACATTGGAAGTTGCCAGTATTTGCACTCATGTACATCGGCATGTTTATTCGATTTATTACTTACCTTCAGTCAAGGGAAAATTTACGGTAAATAAGTTTACATCAGATGCTCACTATGAAGTATAGAAATATACATGTATTTATAGCAGTATAACCTTGGCAAATTCACCTCATCATAGAGTTTGTCCTTTCAAATATATCTGCCCCATAATGAATAGTGTGTGCTTTTAAATAATTTGAATATAATGAGCTGCTGTACTAAGAGTATGTTGACAGGGGTATATTAGTTATCGGAGGTTTTAAATTAATGGGGATAAATTTAGCAGATGCATATATATATATATATATTGGTATGATATTAATATTATTTCATTTATATTTTATGTATGTTTGTACATATGCAGATTTGAATTGGAAGAGTTCGCAGCATATCATTTTGCTGCATTCGTATGCTTATCTTCTACTCTGGTTTGTTTCTCAATGAGAGCTGGGTTATTCTGGTAATTATTTTTTATTCTATGAATATATATATATATCATATTTTATTTGATGAAGTTATAGGCTTCAATTCTTAGTAGAGATATATTCCATAATAAAAGATGTATTCAGAAATAATTTTGTTTGAACTCAATACTAATGCATGAAACTTTGGTTATGTTTACTTACCTTTTTACAAAATTTTACTTGCAGCAAAACTGAACAAAAAAATTATAATTTACTTCATTGATTTATATTCATTTGCATATACTTTTTGAGTTGGCAACATCAATCACTATAGGTTTGTATTACCATCGTTGTTGGTGATAGTGAATGATATTGCTGCTTATTTATGCGGATGTATGTTTGGTAAAACGAAACTGACGACCCTTAGTCCTCGAAAGGTAACAACAATTTTCTAACAAATAAACAATATTATAATTCAGTACGTCTAATGAAGCAAAAAGAATTATTTTCCATATTTTAATCACTGCGTAGAATTTTCATTCAAACTTGGTGTTTTTTATTAGGATGTAGAAAATCACTCCTAAGATACGTAACATTATTTTTTGTTCTGTATGAAAACTTAGTGAATTTCGCTGAATTTTGGTTAATGCAGACAGTGGAAGGGTTTGTTGGAGCTACGCTGTTGACTGCAATAACGAGTGTTATACTAACGCGCTCGTTGTTATCATGTTTGTGGTTGTTTAAGGGAAAGAATGTATTTCTGAGAAGTCTCAATAATTCGGTGAGCTGAGTTTGTATTATCATTGAATTGTATGCATGGATAGATTAGTGTACATACAGACATGATTCCTACATATTCGTTCATACGTACTGCAGTTTATACATACGTAAATAAATGCCTTTAAGTATGCAGACATTTCAAAAACTATTATTTTTCCCTTCTTAACTTGATGCAATGTTCTTTTATCTCTATTTAGCTAAATTCAACAACAATAATTTCGAATAAAGTTGAGTTTTGGGGTATAAAAGTGAGCGAGGCAGAGTTTCATGCCATTGGATTAAGTCTTTTGGGGTCCCTGATTGGACCGTTCGGGGGCTTTTTTGCGAGTGCCGTCAAACGGGCATACGGAGCCAAAGATTTTGGAAAACTGTAAGTTTCTATAACCTATGCTATAAAATGTTTTTTTCGACTTTTTTTGTACGTTTCTTTTGGAAATTTTTCTTAAACAGAATAATTTTTAAACTTGGTACAGAATTGTAATTCTTAATTTTAAGATACAATTTATATTTCAAAAATCTTCAGTCCACTAAATGATATATTGTGTAATTTGGTAGCTTCACTACTGCACTGGCTCTACTTGCTGGTGTACATTGATGTCTCTTATCCAATAAATTCGATAAACTGAAAACAATCGGTGTTACTTACAATGTCAATATGTAAATATCTACAGTATACATTTGCTAATAATTTAAATAGATTAAATCGAAGTTTTTGGTTGAATGAAAAAACCTTTTACAAAAGCATGTTTACAAACCTTAAACTCTAATGTCTTTTCGTTGTACCCAAAAATGCAGTTTTAATAGACAAATGAAACTAAGAAAAAATTTTCATCATCACATTACCTTCAATCTATTTTAAATATTTTTGGATTCGACACAAGTCGATAAATTACGCGAAACATAGAAAATATCGCCCTTAATTTTTAATGCATTGAATTTTTCATAGAATCATTTATTTGATTTTGATGCCAATGCATTGATTCAGATTCGTATTGTTCTTTTCAAATTCAATCTACGCTATTGAAAGCTAGAAGCACAGAACAAATAATATTAAATCCCATCATATAAATATATATATATATTATTATTTGATAGTAAGGAATATGTACAGGTTGAGCTATTTTCTAGTTTTTCAATTGTTGAAAAATATTGATATAAAGTGTATTGTATTAACTTCAGAATTCCAGGGCACGGAGGGATAGCTGATAGATTTGACTGTCAAGTTTTGCTACTGCCTCTAGTTTATTTTTATATGAAAGCGTTTTGTGCCAATGTCAATATATAAATTAATGCAATGTTTAAAGCTTTTTCTTGAGAAAAAATTTGCTTGTCGGATATAACGATTTTTTCAAACAAATTTTGACAAATAGGAAATAGACAAAAAGTCACATTATGTCCAAGTTCAATTTCATATTTTTGGATGTAACAAATTAATTCGATCGTTTCAAATAATTCTTCACATTTAAAGTTTTTTTAATTTTGAAAAACGAATGCATTGGTGGTGACTGAGTCTAGGAAATGCCTGGATTCGACAAAATTTCGAAAATGCTGTTAATTTTATGGTAAAAGTAACTGCTACTGGCTTGAAAAATGTCAACATAGACTCTAAGAAAAGTTCTTTTCTTCAGTGCCTTTTCATGTAGCTTTTCGGCTGTGCATTTGTTTAAACCTTGCAGGATTAAATTTATTTATGGACAACAATTTATTGTTTTTATCTTACGATTATTGCCATAAATATTTCAATATTTTTTCATATGAAATATACTATACAAAGTTTTGATAAAAGAAATTAACACATGCATACTATATAAAGTTATGAGCGTCAACGCAATGTCAGAAAACATTCCACCCATTTTTTATAATCATTTTTTGATAATTCATATTTAACAACTGACAGTTTAGAATAAGATATCTAGAAATATGATATCTTCTTTAAATAGCAAACATGATCGTAACACAAAAAACTAAAATTCTCTGTTAATATTTCATTTATTCTCTTCGTTTACTCGCTGCCCTTTTCTCTTGATCTGAATATTCTTCTTCGTCATCATCTCCTTCGAAATTCCATGGATCTGGTTCAGCAACAAAGAGGAAAACTAAGAATGCGACGAACGTAAAAGCCGCGATTGGAAAAACTTTGCCAGCTTTATGCGGTGGACTTGGGGGCGGTGGTGATGGTGCAGCAGTCGCTCTAGCAAATTCACGCCTTTGACCGACAATCTAACATGAACACTACGGTTTATAAATCCCAAATGTCACGTAGCGAAATAATAAGTAACACAATAGCAGCAACTCCTCTATATTATCACAAAATTTAATAAGATATTATGATGATACGGAGGAAGTCTTCATATCAGTTTGAAGTATAGTGCTGATAGCAAAGTCTTACTATATAATTTGTTCACCTCTGTGTTACTGTATAGAGTTTTCTCTCTCATTGACGTTCTAGGATGAAACAATAGTCGGTTGCACCGCAGTACCGATAAAGTAACAGATCTTCCTGCGTTGATCATTTTAGCAATAAACGCTGAGCTATGGCTTTATATTTGGTTCGTTTAAGCATGCAGCGTAAAAATTTTGCAAGTTACAAATTCACTACGTCCAAAAAAATTCAACGCGTCTGTGATTCGTGTTTCACGGAAATGAAATTTTTAGAATTACAGTTACATAAATAGCAGAAACTTATCTTAATATGATTAAACTTGAAACCTTAGTTAAAGAAGAAGGAAAAGGTGCTCGTAATTTGCTTTCCTGGAGAGTACCGCATTCTCCGGCTAGAGACCTTACAGTTTCTGAGCAAGAAGTCTCATCGAAGCGCATAAAAGCTAGCCGAAGTCCATCAAAACGTCAAGATATCATCAAGGAAGTTGGCGAACAAGCTTCAACTTCAATTAGTGAAAAACTCTGGTCCTACTTGTTTCGAAATGTAAATCAGGTTGGGCAATTTTTATAATTAATCGATGATATTTACGAAACTTAGACTAGAAGCCCAGATTTGCCTTTTTTTAGATCTACATTATCCGATGTTATGCTCTAGTTGCTGAAGAATCTATGCACACAAACTTTAAAAGAACTCACTGATCTCATAATTATTATAAAGTCGAAATCGTCAAACACTCATCCGAACTTACCATTATGTATAGAGGTACAGTATTACCAAAAGATTCTTTATCTCAATCTTTTATCAAAAAGAATAGTTTGAGATATTGTACTTTACTTCATTTTCTGTTATCGCAGAATACAAAATTTTAATTTAAGGTGAATTCTGAAACACATCCGTAACCTGACTTTCAAAATAAAACTTAATGTAGTCTAATACAATGGTATAATACTACATTTATGTGTACTATTCCTGAAAGCTAGGCTGTGGATGAGCTGTATTATCTATGCGAGTCCGAAAATAGTCTGAACCACTGTAAGGAAGTTGAGAATCTTCTCAGCAACTACAACAACAAATTTACCAAGCTCACTGTCCGAATTCAAGATCAGTTAAAGTCAAAAGCTGCATGGGAGGGTGAAAAAACTTGCACAGTTGCCCCTTTATCAGCACCAAATAACGCTTCCTTGCAGCAGGTGGGAATGTACCAGACAGGAAAAAAATCAAAAAAGCAGAGCGAGTCTTCTTACAAACCTCGTTCATTAAACGGGGTTCTAAAAGTTAGTGCATCAACATCAGAAAAAGCAAACACGTATTCCATTCTAGTAAATCAGAAAGATCCAATTTACCATACTGTGACCCCCCAAGAAATACATTCTTCTGATTTGCAGCCTGCTGAATCTTCCCTCAAATCTTGTTCATTTAACAGAGTCCTGAAAGTGGATACATCAACTTCAAGAAAAGCGAATGGGAATTCCGTGATTGAAAATCAGAAAGATCCAATGTACCAGACTACCACCCCCCAAGAAATGCAATGTAATTTTCCAGCTGTTAAATTACAAGACCTGGAGAATCAAAATGAGTCAACAAATTTAACTGTAGAAGTACTGAGTACGGAAGCAGTAGAGAGGTCCCTTACGCAGCCTGTTTCGTCGAGTAACCCATCTTGCACAAGTAGCAGTGGTAATAAATTTGTTGATGAGGGGGAATCTATGGAGGGTACTGCATCAAGTATGGCGAGCTCGAGTTTCAATTCGGAGGATGATTATGCTCAAGCTACAGAGCAAATTTGGGCAGAAGCTGAGGTAAGAATTTTTGCCTAAATTTTGCACTATTGTAAAATTCCTCCAAATAAACTAAACCAGAATTGAGCTTTCAGTATAAATAAAGGGGTTATTAATTATAAACAAGGGCACATATGTATGAAAATCAATATGGGTAAATATTAGTTTGCATCAATATATGGATATCAAATCAGATTGTTAAAAATTAAGTCCTTTTTTATTCTTCTAACTGCTATGTAAGAATTCATTTAATTTGGTATCAATGCATTTTTGAGGGTGCTGTTTGCTTCAAATACATTTTTCGGTGAGATTTGTAAAAAATATGTTTGAAGTAGTACTCAGTGAAAAGTTTTCGATTTGAAGTAATAGCTGCTTTTTGTGTTTAAATCTTATGTAATACAAATAGTGCAGCATTGGCCAAGTAAAAAGAAGTGTGATGTTGCAGCCTACACACATCTCTTAATAAATAGAGTTGCAGTGAGACACTTCATTGTCAAGGGCTCTAATGTACTACTTATTGAGATGCCTATATACACTAGGGACAAAGATGATATAAAAATAAAATTGTAGTCTTGTCAGCTGTCCATCAAACTAAGGTGGCCAGATACACGAAGTGTCCAACTCAAAATGTTTTATTATAATTCTTTAATGCATCATCTAATGAGTATTTGCTTTCAATTAAATGATATGAAAGGTCACACTCAGGGTTATGCATTAGAATGCTACTGGACATGTAGTTCAAATCACATGTCCAGTAATAGTATCATGGAAATGTTCTCCATCCAGTACTTTTTACTGTAACATCACTTTAGGAATGATGCAGTAACTTGTCCAATAACAGAAATGCCATTTAAGCAATAGCTGTTCATTAGTTTATCCAGAAACCGTACGTTGTCATTCCTGTAATGGTCATTGTGTAACATCGGCATTTATGCTACTGCAAGGCATTAAACTAGGGTGTTTTGTGTTAAGCGATTTCAAGCAATTTAAGTCGGCTTCTAGCATTTATTTTGTCATCAGCGTTTCTAATGTTGGTTGTCACTTTGAGGCCACTGATTGGCCACAACTTCCATATATTCCACACCTTTGGTTAAGGATTTAATTCGTATGGTATTTTATTTGATCGCAGGCTTGGGTTGATGCGGCTGCACAAGAAGAAGAAGATGCTTGGCTGGAGTTGTCGAATTGTTCATCATCGAGTTGTATTGATTCGATTGATGAGCAAGGACAAATGGACGAACAGGGCAACAGTTGTGAAATATCAAATCAAGAAGCCCCACCTGAGAATGCTGATGATTGCGTGCCTTCGCATTTAGAGCTGCACCGTAAGCTTTTAAGGTATATAGAGAAGTAATCCGATATGACCTTTCTAAATACATAGCACTGCGACCGAGTCTACTAGACATCTATGCTATCCCCAGAATTACGTCTCAAACCAAATATCAAAGTTATGGAAATATAGATGAACTATTCTTTTCAAATAAATACTCGCAAAACTTTGCTAGACTTTTTGTTTCTGACCAAATTCTGGGGTCAAGTTAGAAAAGCTCAAGCGTTCAGTATTAATCTAAAAATCACATAAAATTGGTTTAGACTAGATGAGCAGTACTAGTTTCGAGACATTACATAATTTGAATATCAGGGAATCAATTCGGAAAGTTTCTACTGTATAATTTGAATTTGTTTAAGAAGATTGCATGTGTTCAAAGTAGCTACAGTAAACTTCGTATGCAACAGATTTGCAAAAATACCACAGTGTGCCAAGGTGAGCTCCAGATTTCCGGATATAAGGGATTTTGTACATTGCGAATGAATTTGGTGGTCATGGCAGATTTGTTATATCCGAAGTTTCCTCTATATGTAATATTTTTAAATTTATATTTATAGAGGTGTCTAAATCCCTAAAAATAATATAAAGAGTTTATTTGTAAGGTGCATCATGGTATCAAATTAAAGTATTTACACTTTTAGAATCTATTAATGTAGAAAGATTATTTATATATTTTAAAGTTTTTGGTGATAGTAATCCTAGTTTAACAGGCAGGTTTCTACACAATTAGTTGTTATATTTGTATTCTTGGCTATAAAAAAACTGAGCTTCTTTGAGATGCTAGATAGTCTTTAAAGTATCAGTTTTTTCATTGAATTATTTATTGTAAGTTTTTGTTTTTGGACAGTCCTGGACGAAAGCGACCTACGCCGGCCGAAGCAAAGCAACGGTACGATTTGAGGTAATTTTGCAAACCAGAACTTTACATATCTTTAGAGGAAAACATTGAAAAATATTTACAATTTTGTGAATTTTATTTGAAATGTGATAAAATTCAACACACGGTAAAATTTATGAATAGCAAATTCACTTCTAGAAATTTTTTTTCACTTCTCATGATGAATGGATGAAAATTCGTATTGTCCCAAGTTCGACAGATTTTTAGAAGTATTGAATTTTAGGTATAGTGAATTTTTTATTGGTTCCGGTAAATTTTCGTGTCTCAAGTAACTTACTGTGTGAAGATACAAAAATTGCATATGATTTTTACAACTTTGATTTCAAAATTTATAATTTTGAATTCCAATGCTTAGTTGGATATGTATACTTAATTATGCATTCTTTCAAAAATTTAGACACCAGGCAGCGCAGCAAAATCGAGAGCAGCTTACTTTTGGTTTATTAGATAAACTTCGAGCTCGAAGGTATACATGTATTTAAATTTACCATTTTTTGCTACTACGTACTTTTGATTTAATAAATATTTGGAGTTTTGAGCTTTTTATTGTGTGCCTAAAGTCAGCTTATAAAAATTTAAGTTATATTTTTATCTATCTAAGCTCAAACCTTTAGACAAATACTAAGAAATTTAAATTATTTTAGGTTCTATATTTTATTGTAATGCATACGTCATATGAACAAATTTAGTGTAATTTTTATGAATTTTTTATCGATATGCTTTTTATTTGTGTGCGATCTTAAATACAGTGCATATGCAGATCAGGTGAAAATCAGACAGCGCCAGCGACTAGCTCATGCACAAGAGGTAATAATTTCATTATACAGTATTGAATAATAGGCTGACTAGACCTAGTCGACTAGTATTATATTTGAAAAGTGTTCTAGAATGTATTATAAATTGATTCTAGAATGGTATTCATGTTGAAGTAGGTAGAAAGACCTTTGATGCGATGCTATTATTTTTTGTTCATTTGTATCTTTTTGAGCGATGCTTATTTCGAGTAGATGCTACTATAATAAATGGATTATTCAAAGCTTTATTGCACATTGGTGCTGCAGGTTATTCGAAAGAGAATGGATGGTGCTGGAGCTAGGCGGGAAGCTTATTTAAATGGTGTCATCAGGAAAGCGAATGACGAAAATTGCAAAGTTCACGAGGTAATAAGACTTTGATGCAGACAGCCTTTCACAATGTACACAGTATAATAACAAATAGCATCTGCAGGTGAATTATAAATATTTCTAATGTAAATTAATATTTGAAGTTCGTCACTTTTTTAACTTAAACCTTAAATGATAAGAGTACTTCAGCTTCTAACATATACTTTGTATTTATGAAAAAGAGTATTTTTTCTCTCCAAAATCCATGATGAAAATAGTAAAATTCAGCTTATTTATTCGACTTATGTCCATGATATTTTTAGGTACTCTTTATGAATAAACTTACTGTGGAAGATTTGAAAATTACAATTGAGATGAGACTTCGAGAGGTTGAACAGAAAATTATGGGGGGAAGAATGCGAAGGCAGCACCACTTAATAGGCATTGAAGCTAGGCAGGTAATTTAAAAATTCACTTAAGAGGGAGAGTATGGGATATTCCACTGTATTATTTTAAGCCTTTCTAAAACCCATCATATGCGCTAGAATTTTACCGTGATTAAACTATATAAATTTTTGGACAAATATATATCTCAATTCATGGGTGGGCAATAAAATTAAACTGATTTCTAAATTCACAATTTTCTCAATTATTTATATTGACTTCTTTAGAGATCACGAGCACGAGAAAAGGCTGCCAGTATTAGTGAACATCAGTCTGGCTTAGATAAAACTGCAGCAGCTCGATGGGAACTGTTACAGGTATGCAACAATTCACTGCATTCCTGAACTGTCTACAAACAATTCTAAATGGAGAATTTACACTTATTGACAACCATTTGTACCTCTATCAAACAATTAGACTTGCCTTCAAGAGCTAGCAGTTTTTTTTACCTTAACTTGCTAAACAGATTGCATTTATAGCTCTTTAAGAATGTCAAGTTCAAAAATGGTAAATAGAGTTATCCATTGTAACTAATTTAGTTAGCATTTATGGTTTTATGTCAAATTTTGCGCACTTTTTATTTTATATTATAAAGTCCTCCCAATGAAATCACTTCTTCAATCTAGACAGAGCCCAATCGCTAAAAAGTACACTAACTAAAAAACTTATGATTAAAAATAAATGAAATGTTAAACCTCCAATTATTAAGAATTCATGGAAAAAAAGATTGTGAAGAAAATCCTCTATAGATTCTTTGTACTCATCATCTGAAGTGAATGTATGTTTGATGTCATTTTTATTTGTGCTGAGTGACTTCTTAAATAAGCATTGCTTCTATCTAGTTGATATTCCAAAAATTTGTGGTTCACCAGACGATATGATTTATTATTTGATCGCTTTGCCACTCCGTTTGCCAGTGTACATTGATATTTCTTGTCCGATTTATACTGAATTGATTGGTAATTATTGCTGTAACCGACAGTATCAATTAATGGAATATCAACTGTATTTTATTACTCTTAAATTTATAATGTATTTATCCTTGCATTTGTGATTGGATATTTTCATGTTTATTTATCGTTTGCACTCTAGGCTCGACTAGAAAGCGTGCAGTGCCGCCGAGAGGAAAGACTTGCTGAAGTCCAAAGACGGAGCGAAGCGACCGAAAAGGCTCAAAGAGAGGCAAAAGATAGGCGCAATGCTATGCTCAATGAGGTAAAACTTAACGACCACTTTCAACATTTTACTTATGGAAATATCAAATTTTTTAAAGTTCTTGACTTCTTTTATCAATTTTAGATATTTAATTTTGAGTAATATATAAAATAGCACCTAAGGATTTCTATAGCATTTTTTTGTTTTAAAGTACATTTTTTATAGGGAAATGTGTGACGTGTCATCTATATAATATTACAACTAAATTGTAGGATGCACTTTTTTAGATGATTTGAATTGAATTCGATGGTTTACCCCCTCCTCTCTCGGTACTTATAGCGTAGATTTTTTATTTCATACGTTTTCATGTATGGTAAATTTAGTTCTTTTGTGGAATTTGTAACTTTCTAAGGGCTACTAGCCTCTTATGCTTTGGATCCCTAGTGACATTTACTTTTCAAAATGGCTTGTTTTATTATCGACTCTTAGTCCTACGCGCTTTTCTTATTAGATTCTTTTTTAATTACATACTCATTTTCGATATACTAAATTATATGTTTCTAGAAGATGCGGAGATGATGATAATTAAGTTGTATCGAAATTTTTGCGTTCAATTTTTTAAATAAAAAAATTTAAAATATACGATTTTTATGGTTTGTCCAAAAATATGACTCAAACTGGTAGGGCTACACTTAAGATGAGACTGCAAAAAAATACAATCACACTTAAAAGAATTGCAGTTCTTGTACAATCTTACGTATCACCTTGCTTTCATTTTTAATTTAATTTCGGGAGTCAAATAAATAAGTTGAAAAATTACTTAGAGTTGATTGCCTGCGCATAATTATTTATGCAATTTTAGTCCCCATTTTTTATGCCTTTACCATCCAAAAAGTAAAAGTTAAAAAAAAGAAAAGTACAATTTTGCATTTAAAAAATTATGCAATTCTAGTATGACCATTCGTTTGTAACTGTATTTTTGGGGCTAAAGTAGATATAGTTCAACCTCCCGTCGGGCACTTCATCGTCAAGTGCTCATAATATTCAAATTTACTTGAGGAAGTGCTCAGATTTACAAGGAACAAAAACAATTTAACTGAAAAGTCGGCATCATATCAGATGCCCAGCCTAGTAAGCTGTTTGGAGATGCAAGGTGTCCAACTTAAGAGGTTTCACTAGAAGTTGAAAAATATCTCTCCAGGTGATTGCTCGTGCAGCAGCCAAGAAGGCAAGGCGGGAGGAAGCCCTAGCTGCCGAGGTAGCAAATTCGAATCGCAAGAAAGCAGTCCAGGGGGAAAATGCCACTCTTACTAGGCTCGAGAGTGATTCTATGGCCAGCACGTTGGAGGGTACAGGAGCCCTGAAAAATAAATCGCCAGAGGAAGGTATGGTTCCTTCTAAGGGTGCAAAAAAGAGAGCCAGAAGGGCTCGTGGCCACCTTAAAAGGTGTGCTGGGAGTATGTGGGATGAATCTTGGGCTGGAAAAGATGTCGAACAGGTGCTAAAAGGTATTTTATTGCATTGGTGCATAAGAATAAAACTTCTAGAACACTTTCAAATAAGTAAAAATAAATTTATATATATATAAATTTATTCGAACCTGTCAAAATGAATTTCCTTACTCCTTCTTTCCTATTATGTCGACATACGTTCATCTAAAAAATCAATTCTGTTGTAACCTTATATATGGTTTTTACATCACACTCAGCTGCAAGCGATTCATCGAGGCAGCGCATGAATCGGTTTGAAAGGTTGATTTCTGTTGATTCAGATAATATGGAACAAGTGCTAAATGATTTATTGCAATTGATGAAGGGCGGCAACACGTAAGAAATCAAATCTCTAAATACTTGCTTTAACAATTATTTTTACTGGTAGATAAGTCATACAAAGAAATAATTCTAGGCAAAAACTTAGGCTAAAATAAAAAGCACATTTCGCAGAGACAGGTAAATGAGAGAGTGAGATGATAATCTTATGCTGCAGAAGATTCAAACGATAAGACCTACTTTAACTTGTGACACGTGTACTGCTGGATTGATCCAATACAATACTTTAATATACAAATCATGAGCGTCTTGCACGACATATGCGTCTTGCACGACATATGCGTCATCATGCATACATATTTTTTCCCCAATTCCATTGCAATCTTTTAGAATTTCTATGACCCCACCAGCTACCTTAAATTTTGTTGTTCAAGACTATAGTTTAAAATTTGATTTAAGACTTATATTTGTCCTACACTTAATTTTATTAATTTTCTTCTAATTCGATATCTTTCCGAGACAAACATTGGACTTGATTTATGAAGCAGGTTCACGATTACAATTAAGTAGCTATTGTATCACTGAATTTGCTAGAAAGCTGTGAGGTGATAGATTGCTCTTTGCGGCAGAAAAGTATCTTACGTTCGAATATTGAGTGACTTTTATAAATATGTAAATTCACATTGCAGTAGCATTTTCGTATTATTGTAATCATGTGATAATTCGTTCCTTAAACAAATTTTATCCATCTAAAGATAAACTTGTCAATGTACATATTGATAATAGTAAAATTTCTATGCAAATAAGTCCTTTTTCAACCTACGCTTTTCTCATTGCCATAAAACAGTTTATATATATCAATGAACATTAGTATAGTTTTACTCATAATCTGTAAATTTTAATTTGAGTACAAGCAGCATAAAATAAATATTTTTTCTCGCATAAGGAATAGCAATATTGACTTGCATCTAGCCCGCACTAGTGGGGTCCTCGACTGCCTTCACACACTATTTGTCCCCCCGCGTAAGACTCAAACCCCCTCTCATCCTCCCCCGACACAACGCTCTATCTACCTAGCCGCAGCTTGTCTCAGCGCCTCTTTTGCCGTACCTGCCAATGTCCTTCACGCTTTACGATCGCATAATGGTGGGGCACATATTGTCAACTGTCTAGCATGGGCATTAGTCCAGCGATGTGAACCATTTAAAAATTCAGAAAAAGGCAAAAATGGAACTTTTTTGAGTACTTTTTTCAGCCAATATGCAGCTTTATTATTAGATCCATGTTCTGCATGTCTGATACAAATTTTAGCATTTGATATTGGGGCTAGCATTACAGTGGACAGGAAAGAGATAGAGTCGGTTCAATCGGCTCTAGTGCGGTATTTCTTTGCGAGAGGCTTGATTTCAGGGTTGTACAATGCGCTGTGTATGATGCATTCGAAAAGTACGTTGTTAGCTAAGGATAATGCAGCTTTAACGGCTGTTACCTCGTTATTTGGTGTGTTAGAGGCAACAGCAAAGTTTTCTTCGAAGGGAAGGTATGGTGCATACGTAATTTAAAAGCAAGATGTTATGTTATAGCCTTTAAAAATGCATAAGATGGCAACAATACATTTGTATCTGAAAGCTTTTTTGTCATCGTTACTTTTGATTTTGTGATAAACTATTTTGTAAAGTTTTCATCTATACTGACTAGATAAATAACCAGTTCAAAATTTTATGAGCATTCTCCATACAAGTCTTATCAAACGTTTTGTCATTTCACTTGTTGGCAGCATACTGACAATTTTGGACAAAATTAAAATTAAAGTGGTACTTCTGCTGATTTCTATTTTCGTTTCATTTCATTTATACTGCTTGAAAAATAAGTTGCCACATAAGTGGACCAAATTCTATTTGTTTAAAAAAATCCTAGTGCCTTATCAAATATTTCAACTTTCTATAATACTTTCAAAATTTATGAAACACAATTTTTAAACCTGCCATAATCTCAGAGTACCCAAATTTGAAGAGTGGGGGAATGTGTTCCCCCACTAAACTATTTTCAACCATCGTTTCTTTTAATGTGATCACATGCAGACTTTTTAAGGTAATGTTTATTACGGCACAATGAGCCACCAATCAGACAGCATTAACAGCAATATATTTTTTAGAATATATTCTTTTACACTTATTTCACAGAAAATCTGAAATTTTTATCGTGATTCATTTGATTTAAGTATAGGAATAGTAACTTGCACATTTTTGTCGATTTCTTATTTTAGCCACAAATTTGATACGGTATCTGATGAGCTTCTCTATTCTGTCCAAATCGCCTCGACCAGGGCCCCTGTAGCATTGGAACAGGCAGTTGTGGCAGGATTAAATTTCTCTCCTCCTATAACTCTACTGGTAAGGATTTTGTTTTCAGTTGTTTACATAGTTACAATCTTCATCCAGATATTCTAGAACATTTTATGATAGAGCAATTGATTTTGAGTATTATAAATAAATTTTCAACTTCAACAGGTATTGCATTAACTAAATCTGGTTTATAATGGCTGTGATGATGTTGCCTTGTACAGTGTTCTATCTGGTATACTAGATATGATTTGAATACGCGCTTTTACCTATCATATTTTGGAACAATACGAGTCAAGTTGATGTATATTGTGTACTTCAATTTTTAGCATCACTCTATATTTCTTCTTTTCTGTTGATCAAATAGTACAGAATTTTGCTTTAATTTGATTGTTTTTTACAAATTCCACTTTTAATACAAAAATTATTAAAATATAATTCATTATTGGTTTGTAATTGGTTTGCATATGTAGATGCTCTTCCGAATTTTGTCCATGAAGTTCACTTTCTGGAGTTTTTATACTAAAATTGAACTAACAATAATTCAACTTAAATGGCACTACAGCAATTTATATGAATATTCCTCTAGTTCAAAATGATTTCTAAGCTTTGGAAAGTACTATTATTTAAGAGCTTCTATCATATAGGAGGCAATAAATTACAAACAAAAATATAGAGCTTTAAGAGTAAATCTAGCATTGGAAGTCATGGCACACCATCGGTATCTATGCTTACTGTCCAATTATAATATAGTATATATCTATTATATTCTATAGTGCATACTATTGTGGCAGAAATAAGGTGTTTTTTAAGGATGTGTGCTATAAGGAAATACATTTGGGTAGGTCATGCACACATTTATTTTCAATAACTTTGAGATTGAAGCAACTTAACATTTTTATCGTAGTTAAAATTTTGTTCCATGCAAGTCTCATTTGTTTTTTTCTACTAGATTAGTAGAAAACTCCTAGGCAGACTCAGGAAGTGAGAAATCATACGAATTCAACGATTTTGGTCATCGTTAGGCATAATTTTCTAAGATTTTTTTAGGTCAATTTGTGCTGATGTTATTAACCAATTATTACATTGTCTTGCTGCATCTTTCTATTTCAATTTCAATCTTTAAAATTAACTTTGAATATAGCATATTCGCATTTAACAAATTCCCTCTTATAAGGAATAAAGGAAAAGGTTGTGCTGTACCAATTTTAGCTTCAATATACATTTTGTTTATTGCAGTCGGCACTTTTGCTTGGGGATCCATCTGGCTGTCATGGTCCAAACGATGTCTGTATGTGCTCTCAAGAAGTGCTGGGATTAGCTATTTCAAGCTTACGATGTATACATTCTGTGGCACTTCTCAATCTTTCTTCTGTTCAGGTACTAGTGCATGCATGAACAGCATACATTGGTGAAATGAATAAGTTTTTTTAGTTCTAAGGATAAATTTTGTCATTGTATGATTTCACTGTAATATATATATATATATATGTTTATAAAGTTAACATTGAGTGTAATGAAATTGACTCTAGCGAATTTTCACTTGTAGAAAATGAACAAAAAAGTCATCTTATAACCAAGTTCTGAGTTGAATTCTTGGATACAACAGAATCTTTAGTTCCTTCATTACAATAAATGTGCCGGAACATTTTCACCATACAAATTTTTTGCTCTTGATTTAACATGTTATGGTTCGGACAGATTTGTTGTATTGATGTACGTGAACGTCTAAATACTTATGCATTATTGCGTTAATGGTGATTGTAAAGTTTTTAATGTGGCATCTCTTAAAGATAGAAAGCTTACAGAAAGGAGATAGAGAGCAATATTACTTGTGAAAAATGCAACGTTCAACTTGAATTTGCTCCAGAACAATATTATACTAAGAACAATTTCTATGACTGCAGTTCAATAAGGGCAACTATTATACTCATATTTTTAGCCAACTAGTCAGTATCAATATGCAACTGTAAATGAGTGACTAGCACTATCTTTTGCAGTTGTGTTTGAAGTACCTTGCTGCATAAAAAACTTTGTTATTTTCTGCTTTTTTGTAATTTTCAAGGGGATTTTAGCATCAGAAACTGTAAGACCTGAATTCTTGACTATCTGCGATGTTCTTCTGAATGTCACGCATTCGAGATTGATGGACAGTTCTGCTGGATCATTAGAAGTTGAATGCCTTACCCAGTTACTTCAAGTCCTGGGTGCATTCGTTTTGAATTCCCAGCAAAATCAGGATATGCTTTTATGGGGTGCACCTCCTTGTTTGCTTACGAGATTGTGCAGACTTCCATACAGGTACTTATGTTTGAAATTTATCCAGTACAAAATGAGCTTCCTGGAATTTGGACTGTCATGAATAAAACTCTTATAAATTTCGCAATCCAAATTTTCATATGGTTAGCATATATTTGTTTGTCTTTAAAAAGTTTTGTATACAATATTTCAAATGTTGCCACAAACTGACTGCACAAGAATGAATGAAATCGACATGAAAAAAATATTTTATAAAGAATAGTAAACGATACATATAAATATGTAATTCTTTATTAGGATGAATTGGATGACAAAGATTTATTTACTAAAATAATAGAAAAGAAAGGTAAAATTCAAAGTCTCGATTAAAGCTGGCAAGCACAATAAATTTTGGAAATAAAAAGATAAAATCATTCTTTTCGGCAACTTTATGAGTAAATTAATCCTTTTTGCCTACCTCGTTAAATTTTCTTTTTTCATAAAGTAAATTTTATGGAACATTATTTCATACAACATTATCTTGAAAAGTCATATTTCATATCTATAACTGCTGCAATTTTATCGAATCCTGAAGTCAATTAATTGTTCCGTAAACTTGAGATGTAATGAATCTGCTAGGACCACTGAATTAATAGGTTATATTAAGAATTAGCTATATTCGAAAATCTGAAGCTGAGCTTGAGTATAATGTACTTTTTTAATTTATTTGCTTTTAGTGAATATTCATTGAAAACAAATTAGTTATATCCGAAGTTTACTGTATTGCTAATTAAAGGCCGAAATATAAAGGAAGTACAAATTTTAACTCTAAGGAACAGCCAATAGATTATTTTCAATACTTGGGGGAAATTTTTTTTGCGAGTCACACTGAAGTTAAGAATCTTATCAGCTGAAATAAATTGAAATTGCTGGGCATAGTTTCTTAATCGCAGCTCTTAGGTATAAAGGTACCACATCTGAAGCAATTTTTCTTTTTTTCTTTTATATAGTTACTTTGCTCAAGAGGAACGGCATATTTTATTGCCTACATTAGTATGTGCATGTTTTGAAAACAAGCGGGCCCGTGATGTCCTAAGTGAAGAGGTTTCAGTAATTATTCTGCAGAACTACATTCAGTTTGTGATAACGACTGATCCCAGAAGTACAGAGAAATTGGATCTGGCACAGCGATTCCCCCCAAACTTGTGGCTCAAAGCTATAGAGTTTTTCTCGTAAATATCATTTGCATGAAGCAATTCAAATGGTGGTATATGCTGTATCTATCTGTATCGTTAATTTCAATGTTCAAATTACGAAGTGCTCGGAAAGTGTGGAAACATTACAAATTCAATTGATCAAGGTCAATATCAATCGATTTGAATCAATGGTAGGTACGATTGACCAGGATGAAGTTAGTTTGCACTTTCGTGTTTTACATGTTCCTCTTTTTCCTCATCTCCATTTTGTTATGTTAAAGCATTGGGCATAGCATAATCCATTTGTACATTGAATCATTTCCATTACTTGATTTATAATGAACTGACTTGAAAAATAGTTTCTTGTTAGAATTCAGTTCATACGTCCAAATTAGGCACTATGCCTAATTTATGTTATTCAAGGGTCTTTATTGTGCAGTATAGAATGAGTTCTTCCTCCAAATTAGCTGTAAATCTCTTTTCTGTTCGTCAGCGGTAGGTCAAATATAAAAGTAGCATATAAAAATGATTCAAAAACACTAATGGAAATGATCGAGTCGTATTTTCTCCTGTATTCTGCACTTTAATGAATTATATTTGATGAGGAGCAATGCATTCCAGGCTGTAAGGTACTATCTAATTCTAACCATGGCCATGAAATATGTTCTGGTCTTACCTAAACACTAGCAGTTGCAACACTACTTAGGATAAAACTTATTTCACGCAATCCGTCTCCGGATTATAAAGTCAACGCTTGAGAATAGTGATGAGAACTAGTATATCCAGTAGAGCTGAATTAGGGAAAATTGTCCTGAGTAATTATTCTTTTGAAAAAATGCGCAATTCTAAGACTACCGCCTCATCCTCTGAGATAATGTTTGCTTGGTCAACTTATCGGCAATTTAGAATTATCGATAAACATATTGGACTTGGCATTTCACCGCAATGTGTACCTTGGCAATTTTAGCAACCTGTATTTCAGATTTTTCTGCAAAATCATTGTGAAGTCTCTAGTATCCAAGCATTGCTGGTCTCTATTAGCATAATTACTGCTCTGGTACCCAGATTCTAACCTATTTATATGTAACCACAATTTATCCATCTTTTTACCAAAGTTGTTTTTTAACATCTTTTGAGATCAACAATTTAATTTGCAATTTCACAAGATACTTTATCCAGCCTGCAAGGTTACCCCCACAAGGCCTGCATGACATTATTACAATTAACAAATTGCTTTTCACTCTTCTAAATTATTGCAATACATGCAGTACGCTGGTATTCCTGGTGCCATCACTGAGTCACTGTAGTTGTTGGTCCTCCACTCAAATTATTAATATATTTTGTTTCTCTTCTTTTGTTTCTTCAATAAATAATTTTACCATCTGACTATTATGTTTTTGAAAAAATGTATGACTAAGTATGATAATAGTTGAAAGTATTCAAGTCAGAATCCAGAGTTTTAATATTGCTAATTGGCTTTTGTACCGCTGAACCATCAACTCAACATAGTATAAAACTCTATAGGTGCTCATATCTTAGAACAGTAGATTTCCCCACACTCTTTTTCTAGCTTTTTGCAAAGATTTATTGTTCAAAAGAAGTGATTAAATTTAAGATATGCAGCACTTTAACATTTGTAAGGAGCACCAATTATCTGTCATCAGCAAAGATGTGCATATAACATTAATTAAAAAATATCATGTGGCTAGACACTTTGAGAATATGACTAGACGTATTAAAAGATATTTCAAATGGAACTACCTGCAGTTATAAGTAGAAAAAGATTTAATTAATAAAATAAGCTAGTTCCTGAAAATCTTCTGATCTTAATCTTTTTTATTTTTCTTTAAAAATCTTTGTGTTACAGTGCTTCTTTAGCTTTTTATGTTTGGCATGCATGCATGTTGATGTGATGAAACTTATTGTAGGACTTATAGAATAAGTTTAAACACCAGCATGCTGAATATTTCAACTAGGATTTTTATATATTGCAGTGTTTTCATGCAAATAGTATAGCAGTTTTCTATAGAAAAGATATGCTATCATGAATGTGCGTTTTGATACTTATAAAGCATACCATTTAAACATTATCAACTTTACAGCTATTTGCACTTGAAAAATGCCTGTTTGGCAATTTGGACTTGTTCTTATAAAAAAAGATATTATTACCACTTCTAGTTCATAATCTTGTTTTTGTTGGTACTGCTATAAACGTTGCAGTAACCTACTGTATTTTGTTTAACCTGTAATTTGTTATTTTTGAACTGATTTTCACCCACACAATATTTATGACATTTATTTCCACAATTTTGTTATTGAATTTATCTGGCTACAATAAAATGACATGCAGACAGCATTTACCGTTGCCATGGTAAGTATACCACAAATGAGTTCATAAGCTAGAAGATTGAAAATTTGTAGAAGATTGGAAGAAGCCAAGATACTCTGCAGCAGGTGCTCAAATTTAGCACCTTAAGTTGGATGAGGGCTGTTTCACAAGTAAAGTTGAAGTGAGACATCTGATTCTAAAATTTTAATATCTTTGGTAACAGAAGATGAAATTTTAGTAGCATTGGAAACTGAATAAGGTGTAGGCATAGTTATGTAATAGTTGTCACAATATAGGAGCACACTCATTAACCTTTATCCTTTATACCAAAAAGATCCCTCTAACGATATCCACGTCTTTATCGTCTACACCGTATTTCACAATTCCACAAAGTATTTTCTTTGTTTCCTAAATCCATATCTTAGGTAAACGTCCAGCGGAGTAACCCCATAATTAAGTATCTGGCCAATCCAGGCTCGATATTTGTTATCAAACAAAAAAACATCTCTCACTCTTCTTTTTTCCACAACATTTACCCTGCTACTGTGCAGAGTAAACTTGATAGTAATTAAGAAGATTCCCTCATGCTCCTTTCACTAATATTATATATTTTAACTATTGTGTTTTGTTTATTATTATTTTGTTGTTTGCACATTGCTTTCCATTCTAATTTTCACAATAGTATGGGTTCCTAAGTTGTATTGAGTTGTAGGTTGAGCAATACCTTCATAATTTTCATAGCATTTTGAATGGCCAACAGTGCAGTTTGCTGTAATATTTGAAACAATTTGCACCTGCATCAGATGGCTGTTGGCCCTGAAAGTTGGGTATAAAGATAATATCAAGTAATGATTTGCTTGGACTGGTCGTTAGTTGCTTCTTGTTTAGTTAGAGAAATATTGAGTTTTTTTTGCACTTAACAATATTGCCAGAGCTTAAAAGTATTGATACTACTACTGCAAAGATTTGGAGTGTTATTGTACCATAGGTTGCTATAATTGAGTGATGGCACTGATATATGCTGTAAGTTTTTCTGTCACCTAAAAGTACTGAACCTCACTTTAGTTTTCAAAACATATTCCAGTGTCATTTATGTTTGATAAACTTACTTTTTACCGTAAGAAAGAAATCATTTCTGGTTCAGTAGAATATAATATGGTAGAATTTGTATGATGCAAATTATACATGAAGTTTCAGATTGAAGCTCATTTAAATTTTTGCTGAGACTAATTAAAAATTTGACTTTGTGGTTAAGAAGATAGGCAACTTTTAGCTTATAAGCATTGAGGGCAATGCAATATTATATTTACTTAATACTTTTGCCTTTTTATTGTCAATACCATAATATAAATGGGTATAGCATTCTGGTGGCTTGGAAATTAATTCCAGATAATCTTAGTTAGACTGGGCTTTTAGATGTGGTGTTTTTTAGTTTATATTTTTATTGAATGTGCTCTTGTTTCGGTTGCATTCTCAAAAACGATTTTTACTAAATCGTTGCTGGTATTCTTAAAATGCACCACGAGAGAGACTAAGAATCAGCCCCCACTTTTCAAAGGGTCTATATTTAGTTATTTGAAAATAGCTATTTTACCGAAAGATCCTTGCTCCTTATTGAAATAGAAGAATATTGACCCTTTCGTTGGCAGTTTTAAGATTTCGGTCGCCGAACAGTGGACAATCATGAATATTCCGATTTTGGTCGCTCTACAGTGGTGCAAATATAAAAAAATCCCAGAGATGATTTCAACGACCAGATCAACGTAAACATCTAGTTTGTCTGTTCTTTAGAAAACGAAGGTATATATACAGTCTTGATATTGCACTGACTCGCTGTCGCTTACCTCTTCAAGACTAAGACGTCGATCATGTCTTTAGCGTGCTTCAAACGCCTTCGTATGGAGCTTAAAACAATGTCGGACGATAATGATATATTACTTGTACCAAGTGAAGGCGACATGAGAAAATGGGATGCTTATATTAGAGGACCACCTAATACTCCATATACTGGTACATATAATACTATGCATCCCACAACAAAGTAGTTTTTGATCAGATTTGCTGCCATTATAACTTTTTATTTCTTTCAAAGACCTTAGTTGATCTGTTGATGGTAAACCAATAATCCTGATATTTACATTTACAAATATTATTTAATTGGTTCGTTCATAAGTTTAAATTTTTACTGGAGAATAGATTAAATTTATGAAAAGGGTATACTGGTAATATTAATCGACCTGCCTCGAATGTCATATGCTACCGTCGATATGATAAAATTTCATATCAAGATGAGCTTGGTAATTTTGTGATTCAGTAATTGTTGCATTAAAGTTCTAAAACTTTTTGGGGTATTTATTTGCAACCAAAGATACACTCCTTATTTAATATTCATTTTCAAGAACCATATTTTCGTTCAAAACAATCTAAATGGCATTGTATCAAATAGGCATAAATTAATCTCAAAAGTTCATTATACAAACTTTACTGTTTTTCGTATCCAGTATTCTTCTTGAAATCCTAGTTTATTCATTTAGCTATATTTAATTGCCATTTTGTTTTTCTATAATTCATGGTTTATGGGATTATTTCTAGGGGGGGTATTTCAGTTACGGCTAGAAGTTGGTACCCAGTACCCAATGGTCCCCCCGACAGTACATTTTGCCACCCCTATTTTTCACCCAAATATTCATTTTAACACCGGCGCAGTATGTTTGGACGTGTTAAGTCGGGCCTGGAGTCCAGCATGGGGACTTCAATCGACTTGCCGTGCCATTGCTGCTTTACTTTCAGATCCAGTTGCAGACAGTCCTTTGAACTGTGATGCAGGTTTGGATGAACTGGCATATATATATATATATAGCTAGTATACATATAATGACTACTCTATATACTGGATGGAATGCATGTTTTTCTAGAATTTTATAATGATTCGAGAATAATATTCATGATGACATACATATTGCATAGTAATATCACTTTTTTTCATCGATTTTGAGTTATTTTTAAATTTTAATTGATATTCGGGAACACCCATTGATGCTAGTAAAGCTAAAAACTTGCACAGTATTGAAAAGCCTCTAAATGAATCGATTGTAGTTCAATAACCCTTCATAACTAAGGTGAATTTTTTGTCTCTTTTAACTAATTACCCCATTGACTTCATATTGGAAGTATGGTTTCGGTGCAATTTATGATATTGAGGGGTTTTTCAGTATCGTTTTGTGTGAAATGGAATAGAGTCAGTTGAATTTGCTGTTGGTCATTATAATATTAAATGCCTAATGTTTCATGGAGGTTGCGAAATATAGGAAATACCAAATATTTAGGATTTTTACGTTGAGTTCTAGAGTGATATTTCATTCGAAAAGTTCTTATACGATTTGATATGCCTCACCAGAATTATTCTATTTCCTTGGAGCAATCAACTGAGAAGACATTATATTTAGGGGCGAGGTACAGAATTTCTTTTCATTTGAAAATATGAAACACCGGCACCGTTCAAGACCAATATTAGCAATTATCCAACCTCACCTGGTGGTTATTTTCTTTCATTTTTAATCAAGCTATTTTTTACTAACTGGATTTAGAAACCAGAAAAAACTTTAAATAGGTTCAATGATAGGTTTTTCTTTCATATTACTTCCCTTAGCCTTCAAAATTTTTGTTAGTTTGAACGTTGTGGAGCCCTTATCGTCTTTTAATCAACATATAAAGTTTGTGAATTATTTTAAAAAGTACGGCAGTATTTGTTTAGAGGGATGATTTTTTTCACTTTAAATGAGTACTCAAGCGTGAATTCGCATGAGTGTTCTCATCTAATCTAATATGAAATTTAAGAAAACAGTTACATTCACTTAAATGACATTACCAGATTAATGTATAATTAATAAAAATCCTTTGGAAAGTACAATATAATTATATTTGCTTGTTTTCTTAGGAAATATGCTTCGAGCTGGGGATAATATTGCTTTTGAATCGATGGCCCGAATGTATACGTGCGAGAGTGCTCTTAGATCGATGCCAAAATCATAATTGTACATAAGTAAATTACTGCACGTAACTGTATAATAATGTCGAGGTATTGTACAGATTTTTGTCTAATTCATACAATTTTTAAGTGAATCAGGGGGGGGGGGAATATCCAGTATACTGTTCGAATTTGTTAAGCTTACAAGTCAGCATAAAAAAATCAGCTCATATATCAAATTATGCAATTATTGGGCCAAGAGTCGGCTCTCTAAAGGTGCAGAAAACTCGATAAATTTCTTCGTGCATTTCTTTCGGGATGACAGCATTCATGGCTCCCAAATTCTGATAAAACAAGCAGAATTTAAAAGAAAATGAGGATGAAACAAGTAGAAGTAAGCTTTTTTACAGAAAATTTACCAATTTAAACAGTTCTGAAAATGTAGAATACATTCATGCAAACCAACCTTATCTAAGATGCATTCATGCCTAATAGTAAATTTATCTGGGTTGCGTAGTAATATTTCACAAGTACTACTAGGCAAACAGTGGAACAAA
This sequence comes from Vaucheria bursata, assembly GCA_032358265.1. Taxonomy (NCBI): domain Eukaryota; class Xanthophyceae; order Vaucheriales; family Vaucheriaceae; genus Vaucheria; species Vaucheria bursata. The sequence goes on from JAULBW010044788.1 coordinate 53,257, forward strand.
AATGGCTTTGAAAGGTTTAAATCATGAACACTAGAATGTAGTTTATTTTTCATACGTAAGCGACTACATTAAAGATGGTTATCCTCCAAAGAATGAGAAAGTCCAATTTGAGGCGATGTTGTTGCAAAAGATTTATGCTGAGATAGTGGCTTGAGTGGACACCAGTTGATATTTTCGTTTGAGTTAGCTACCTATTTTCACTGAGTTCATTATCTTTTGTCTGACTGAGTTCAAATGTTCACTTGAGTTATCTCCAACGTCTCGTTTAGTTTGCAAACTCTATTCACAACAAAAATCTTCGCACAACACTATTAACTCAAGTTACACTAGACTAGATAGTAACACTGGCAAGGATTGTGTTATGGGTGTTAAAACATTAATGCATTGAGCAAGCATGAATGAATTTTTAATCAAGTTGCTGGAACGATTAATTGGGTATTTTTTCTGATAGAATATTCTTTTTCACCGATTAAAATTTTCCAATGGTCTATTTTGTATTTTTAAATGAAAAATTCAGCCTCGCTCACTCCGATATTGTGTTCATTAATCAAGTTTAAAATGATAACTCACCTGGCGAAGCTGTTCTTCGCTGGTTGCACATATCACAGTAGATGCAATATGCGGCCTAGAGAAAACCCACTGCAACGAAGCGTCCGTCAATGACAGATTAAACTTTTCACATAGTTTCGCGTAGTCTCTAACTGCTTCCTTTGAATTTTCATTTATGTATCGAATTTGGTAACCATGAAATTTATTTAACCTACAATTCAAAATTTTTTGAAGTCACTGCACATGAATATCAGCAATATAAAATATAAATATTGAGCAATTATAGATAAGAAAAAAAATATATACATATATATGGATAAGCAATAAAAAAGTATTCTTACATTCGTAAATGAAGAAATAATGCCAAATGGTTACAACTACTAAAATGCGCTGAAGCCAAAAATTTTAAAATCGAATTTAGAATAAAAAAGGAGAACATTTCATGATATTTTTGTAATTACTGCATATTTAAGTAGAAATAGATTTCACCCAATATATATTCATACAAATTCTCTCGGAAGTTAAAGTAGGTTTAACATATAGTTCATTGTAAGAAATTCATGAGTACTCGATTTTACTGCAACCTAAATTCAATTAAATTTTTGAAAAGGAGGGTCAACTAATGTTTGGGACCTGTACATATGCATGTATCTTTTTGAATTCTTTTACATGTTCACATATGTGGGCATACCGAGCATTTTCATCAAAAGCAAAAATTGTTTGATCAATGTATTTTCCAGTTAGAGCCCCTCCTCCCAAAGGTGTATGTGCAATAATTCCTATATTCCAATTCCTGGGTGCACATGCTTCAATTAAACCCAGTTCGAGGCCATGGCGGTGGAGCAAGTTATAGCCATTCTGCACACTGCATATCATAAGGATTCCTTAAAAATACCATCTTTTATGGGCATCGATATAAGCATGTTAAAGTATATATGCATATTTGCTTAGACGAGTGGATGTCATATATGCATGTAAAACTTTTCTCTTGGTGAAAAACAAGCAGTTATATGAATATCCTTAATGTTTTATTAGCCAAAATTTTCTATACGATGCATGTTAAATTCGAATCATACAAACAGTACCTAGCGATCATAGGAAGATTATTCCATTTTGCTAACTCTGCAAATTTCATAACTCCATATGGAGTTTCGTTTGAAACACCAATGTGCCGAACCTTTCCAGCTTTAATCAAACCCTTTAAAGGAAAAAAGTCAAATAAATGGCATATGCCCATGTTAAATGTATATTTGTATCAGAAGGATGTATCCTAGTTATTCTTATGATTGCCATATATATTAAGGCTATATTCAAAGAAAAATTTATACAAATAACGAACCGAACTGGTAAAATGACCTCCACGTAAAAAAAGCGATTTTGATACTTCAAGCTGATATCATCATGTTGCACCACTTATTGAAATTACAAAATTTACGTTTTGGACACTATTTCTCTCTCCTACTATATCTTTTTTTCTCAAAATTGCACATAACACGATAACAATGACTGGTCAAAACTCATCTAATTTCAACCCTTCAAATGATAAAAGTGACTTTTCATAATAATAATCAAATATAATCATTTATCAAAGAATAAAATTGAGGAAAGAATAATTGTACGCTGTCAAAAATAGCAAAATGTCTATGCATTCAAGCAATATTGATGCAAGAAAATAATTATTATGGCTTTTTAAGACTGAATCTTTATACCTGCATAGCTTCAAGCTGAGACATAAAAGATTCGGGTTCATAATCTTTTTCATAATTAAAATAGTCGTCGCCGATTTCCGGTACATACCTGTCAGGCCACTCAATCTACTTAAAAAATTTAAAATGCATGAAAGTGAGCAAAAACATGTACGCATCTAAATAATTTTAGCCTATCAGAAATTATTCCAAAATATCAATAAACATAAACTCATTATGAGCTGAAAGTCATCAGAGCAAGTATTGCAGTTTTCATTGCCCGTTCAAGTTCTATATCATTAGTGCATATTAGCATAAAAAATCCTGAATAAATTAGATACATATGTTGCACTTTTACCTAAAAAACTGTGGGCTTTGTAATTCTAGAAATATTTTGAAAAATGAATCTGAGTACTATCATTAGCCAAGAAAAAAGTTCTGTGTAATTTCGAATCGACAAAAAACAAAAACATCCTCAACAAATCTAATAATGATTTATTCCTTGATTTGATACAATTTATTCAAACCAAAGAACCATACTGCAAGTTCCATTTGGATTGATAGTGAACGTAGCAAGTGTTCCTAACAATAGATTTGTTTATAGTTAAAGTTTTTCTTGTACTCGAGCCAAATATGTTCTAGGATAATAAAATCGTTTCATAAGAAGAAAAATTCTGGTAACAGTTCATATGCGGGTCATATTTCATAAACAGGCAACAGCTCACGGATTCGTCCTTATTTAAAAGCAGATTACAGGTCAGAACTCATGTACTACCACTTATCAAAGTACTCAAGGCAGGTCACAGTTCAGATTACAATTCAAGTTTGAATTAATATGACAGATTAAATATGACATGAATGGGTTAGACCAGTATATGCATCACAAAGGATTATAGTAACATAAAAGGAGCAATTTATAAAACGTTTATGAAATGGCAGTCACTTGGCTAAGAATGAAGCAATCAACACGTATTTCTAAGATCAGATCTATACGTTTAAAAATCCTAAGGGCAATTCTAAAACATTTAAAAAAAGAAACAAACCAATACTGAATTATTTACTCACAGGACACCAGAATGTTAAAAACAATGAAGATATAACTTGTGGCAAAAAGCTCAATGACGTGCATCGAAATACTGAAACATACTGAAATACCAATGTATACTCCTGAATATCAATGTATACAGTTACTTGGGATGTGAAGAATCTGTCAGAACCACTGAATTAGTTCCTTATATCTAAAATTCATTATTATACCTGAAAAATACAAATTCGCTACATTTGAAGCCTACTGACAAATGTAAATACAGCATTCACCAAAACACTGATATTTTAATAAAGACACCAAAAAACACTAAGATATAAATACATGTCAAATGGATCAAAACGTCGTATTCTTAATCTAGTTTCCACAGTTTACGGTATGAACATCTTATGAAAAACATAGCCACCGCAAGTGAAAAAATATTCGATTATTTTGACTATTTGCTACTGAATCTACTTACTACAGCTGATGTAAATAGTTGCTGACAATATAAATAAATACATTTTAGGGGTTCTATATTTTTTTGGGTACTTTAATTCCTATATTTTTAGTAGTAGGTACATAAAAATATAATTGCGTACACAAATACGTATGACGACATTGTAGGGCATAGTACCACAATAAGAAGATTCAAAAAATAATATTTTCAAACGTACCTGCAATAGATCAATGTAATCAGTACCCAATCTCTTTAGTGACATATCCACAGATTCGTTAATTTGACTTGGTGTCACCGCAGTACAAACACCGTCTTTTCTGAGCCAATCCATGTAATTACTCCTACCACAAACCTAGAAAATGACCAAAAACTCATGCAATTTGAGAAGCACACAGCGAAAAGCAAAAGTTTGAATATATATGTATGATCATACAAAGTTAGGACAAAGAGACAATAAAAAGTACAAAAGAAAGAACTATTAATTTTATATATACAAAAATTCTTGAATAAAAGCGAAATCAAAATCTCTGATCATTAAATATGAAATTTGGGTAATAAGAGCACTTCTGTTTTTTCCAGGTGTGAACTACTTTATTGGTCAGCGTTCATAGGCTATAAAGTTGAAAAATTATACAATCAGCTATTGGCACTAAAGTAAATATATTGTAGGTAAATCTTTAATTTCGTCCGATCTCCATGGAAAATCAAGCCTGCAATTTGTGGGGTCCTGATGATGTAGCAGCAAGAATTGTTTTATTTTAATAAAAATGCAAAAGAAACTCAAAATGATTCCAAAAAATAAAATTTCCTTGAACATTTTACCAGCAATTAACACTTATATTGCCAGATAATTTAAGGATCACTGCAAGGCAATTGTTGCTGTACAACACAAGAGATAAATGATTGCACGGAGCAAGGGAGAAGCCACAAGAAAGACTGAATAGTGAAGGCTGACGCGGTTAGCACACGCTAAAACAAAAATTTCATAATAATCAATTTTAAGGTTTGTGAGTTTCAATGATGAGAACAGGCTGATTGTAAGTTATCAGATCTAGATTTCAATCCCCAATTCATGATACTATTTACTTTTGAAGTGCATTTTAATACATAGCAAAACCTCCTAAGTTGGACACTTCATTGCCAATTGCACAAGTATGCCACATAATGAGGTGTTCAGCTATATCAACGACAAAAAATTATAGGAAAGTTGTCATCTTGTAAGCCATTCATCCTACTAAGGTTTTCATATATACGAGGTGTACAGCTTACAAAGGTTTCGGTTTATAATAAAGTTCTTTTTTAACCCAGATCTTTATGCTAACCTCAAATTTTACTTTATTCTAAGAGATTCAATTGACTCAAAATAATCAATCCTTGCACAAATATCCACATACTGGATATTCGTACCTGTGAGTTATCGTTAAATTCTATTTCTACATTTCCATAATAAAAATTCTTACCAATTCCATTAAAAACACAATTGACATATTTCGATACATAAATATTTATATCATAAATTTTGCAATTTTTCTACCATTTCAAAATAATTGGTTTGAATGTTCACAAAATGTGCAAATTTTACATATAATAAAGGCAAGGTATTGCAAATATCTTCGAAAAACTTAATTTAGTTTGAAAAAATATGGGTCTCAGTTTAAGATTCATTAGATTTGAGTCAGCTCTGTAAGCTCTATTAGTCGGTTTGACCTCAATTAATCGGTTTTAACTGCAGCGATAAGTTCTTCATCCCATTATGATTATAGATATTTATTAAGGTAATCATATGAGGATTGTTAGTGTTGCTTTTCGAGCAATTCAAAGAGCAGATCACAAAACGTATAGAGTACCTGACTTGCAATGATAACCGAAGACCGATCTCTATTCTTCAACCAGGATCCAATAATCTCATGAGCCTTTCCAAATGTTTCCGGCATGTTTGGTCTAGGATACGACTGATATCGAAGTATAATGCAAGATTTATCATGATTGTATGCTTTTCAAAATATAAAGAAAAGAATCTTTGAAGCAAGTTCACGTGGATTTTTCGAGTTTTTAAAGTATTTGTAATTTTAGTACTTTCAAGTTTTGATCAAAAATTTAAAAATCTTTTTTGATTTTGAGATAAAATACAATTAATTTTTCTTCGTATTTGTATGTCAATATATACTACGGGAAATATGTTTTAAAATATCTAAATTCATGTAGATTTGATTGAAAAAAACGATCGAGAGGAGGTGAAATTTTCTCCATGAAATTACCAAATAAATTAAGAAAACAATAAAAATGATAACGAGAAGTTATAAATGATAAGTTTTCAAAAGTATGCACATAAAACTTTAGAAAAAATGATGAAACACAAAATTTATGTGAGACATTGAAAAAACAAGAAAAACCAAAGAAAAATCTGCAAACAATAAATACGCTAAATACTAATAAAATTGTGAGCACATTTTTATCAGTACCAATATTATTGTACGAAAAAAACGTCAGAATCACAACCACCATAATTAAACACCTATTTCATGTTTGCAAAAAAACATAGCATGAAATAATGTCTTATTAATATAACGATGCAGAAGTTTCAACATTTATTTACATAAAATTTATATATGTGGATAGTTTTGCCAACAAAATATCTATTTCTTGCTGAAAAAATGTGTCAAATTTTTTGTAAGACAAGAACAGGACAATAAGTAATTCCAATCTCTAATTTTCTTTAAGTTTTATGCTAGCTTTCCGCAATGTTTAAAGTGGAGGCACGATATTTAATGGAATTGGGGTTTAGTGAAAAATCAAATCAAAAGGAATTAAATTTATAATTTCTGTTATAAGTCTAGCAGCCAGCTTTAGCATTTTTCCTCTTGTACTTCAATGGTAACTCCCCAAAGAGGAAAAAAATAAAGCAAAACTTACCTCTGATGTTTCTATATAATTAACACCGTATTCGTCAAAAGCGATGTCCAATAATCGATGGGATTCAATTTCATCTGTTTTCAATCCAAACATTGAAGAGCCTATGCCCACTTGGCTTAAAATTAAGTCGCTGGATCCTATTTTTCTCAATGGCATAGATGTAATTGCTTTCTTTAAATGTCCAACCTCCTTCGGTGCAGCTTTCATTTGCAGTGTCTGCAATAAAATAAGTCCGCACACTCTACCAACAGAAACAAAAAGGATTGCCAGTATCATAAATGAAGTGGACGCCATCATCCTCATTCGAAACATACTTCGTAATGACATGTTCACTTTAATTGCTGGAAAGCTCATATATTAAATCCGTATTTACGCGAATTTAAATCTCTTCAAGCATTATAGGCCCAAATCAATTTATCTAGTCAATCTAACTAGGCAATCTGCCCCATGCACATCATAGGAAAAATTTAGCGTCTTAATGCACCACTATGGGGCAACTAAGAATCAGCCCCATTGTTGAAAGAGTCAATTTTTATTTTTTAAAAAGAATCATTCACTGAAAGGTCCTTACAGCTAACTGGAAAAGAAGAATATTGTTCCTTTTGTTGGTGGTGTAAGTTTTTAGAAGCATAGGTGGTACAAATATAAAAATTGTAGAAAATAGGTGAATAAATTGAACAATTAATCTGAAAGTGATATTCAAAATGAATTTACATTGATGGTGAAAGTTTTGTTTTGTACCCAAAAATTTTGGCATGTGCAATAGCTGTTGACTAACTTACGCACCTAATCATTAAATCCAAAAGTGCCCCAATCTATGAACCCATGTAGCCTAGAAACTGTTCTTTTTGTTGCATTTTAGTTGCAAAAGAACAATTCATGCATGGAGCAGTATTTAGTGAATCTGTCTCTGAAGCATGCAAGTTATATGTGTTGCAATGCTGTTAGACTCCCTTGCAAAATCTTGCAGGATTTCACACCTAGATCAATAAAAATGGAAGCAGCAAAGAGCCATAAAAATGGTCACAAATCTAGAACATTGTTTTATCTTATTCAGGAATGATTATTTCAATGTAGTACTGATATGTATTTACATAGAAATTGTGATCCCACTTTATTGCTGGTCAATTAGCACCAATGCACCATGAAACACTGGGTGACTGTTGTGGCTTGTGACAGCAAATTAGGTACAACAGAAATGAATATGAAAGTTTGACAAATGCTTAAAGGGAAAGCTCAGAACCCACAGCTATATATATATAGTACTTGATAATATAGGCTGCAACACAGAAGTTAAAACTTGCATGCTTGAAAGTGACTTCCAACTACATAAATCTATTATCTTAATATCATAATCAGTTTTAATTAATTTTAGCTGTAGTGAACCTAACAGTGTGTCAGGAACGCAAAATACAATGAACAAGAATGAAACATGCATATTACATTTACTGACTTGTGTTGATAGAAGTGAGAACATTCTATCAACATAACAAGATACAAAAGAATGCATGACTC